>PVIU01007312.1:0-93019 GCA_004026605.1 Ondatra zibethicus | reverse complement strand
CACATTGAAAGTTAGACAGTGGGAATGAGTTTCCAGGTCAGTATCTGTTTGATTTCTCCATATTTCATGGCTTAAGTGTGGGTGTCTTCAGTGATAGGATCTCATTGTCAAGTTCTACAAGAAAACCAAAAGCATTGGTAATATCTTGTAATGCTTGGGGTCTTTAGGACATCACTGACCAACAAATCTAAAAGAAGTAACCAATTGGCTGAGCAGTGGTGGTGCGTGCCTTTATTCTAACACTCAGGAAGCAGAGACAGGTGGAGCTCTGTGAATTCAAGGCCAGCCTGATCTACAAAGTAAGGTCCAGGACAGCCAAGGCTACACAGAGAAACCCTGTCTCAAAAAAAAAAAAAAAGAAAAGAAAGAAAAAGAAAAAAAGTAACCAATTTTTGGCAGTAGATTTGTATTTCTTAACTTGTGTTTTCTATTAGGGATACTGTTGCTCTACTATAGGATAACTCTGTATCCCTGTTAGTTTTTTTTTTTTTAATTCAACTTGACCCAAAGTAGAGTTATATGGGAAGAAGAAACTGCAATTGAGGAAATGCCATCACCAGATTTACCTGTAGAAACTTCTATGGTACATTTTCTTGATTAATGATTGATGTGGGTAGATCCTGCTGACTGCGGGTAGTGCTACCCTGGGCAAGTAAGTCCTGGATGGTATAAAAACAAAAACAAAACAAAACAAAAAAGCCAGGGTGAGCAAACCATGGAAAACAAGCCAGGGAGCAAGCTCTTGTGCCTCTGTGTCAGTTTCTGCCTTGAGCTCCTGCTCTGACCTCCCTGTGAGAGACCACAAACAATATGCTGAAATAAGCTCTTCCCTCCCCAAGCTGCTGTGGATCATGGTGTGTTATCACAGCAATAGAAACCCTGACTATGACAATTCATTTTTACTCTTTTTATGTATGTGCAGAGATATGTGTATGTGTACAGATATGTGTATGTGTATAGATATGTGTATGTATATAGATAAGTGTATGTATGCATATAGATATATTCTAGGAAGCTTTGAAAGTATTAGCTATTTGGCTTTAAATAGAGTCATAGAATTCCTGAATGAGTATTATCTGTGTTCCTGTTTGTGCACATATGTGCGTACACAAGTGCATATGTATTATGTGAATGTCTATCTGTTGCATATGTGTGGATGTGTCACATGTGAAATTGTCAATATGGTATTCTGAATATGCGTGTGTATGGATATACATATTTATGAATGTCTGAACATAAGAGCAATTGTGTGTTCATGTGTGACTGCATGAACACACATGTATATGTCTGTGTGCATATATGAGTGTGTGCAAATACAAACAAATTTTGTGTGAGGGCCTGATTCTGAGTACATGTGCACATGTGCTATATGCAAATGCTATGTATATGCTTGCTTGTGTGTATTCAGGTGTGGATGTGTGAACATGCATATTGAGTTTCTGTGGATATGCAAGTGAACATATGTGCATGTATGTTTATGCAAATATGTGTATTTACATGCATGTGCACTGTGTGCATATTTGTCAGTGCATGAATAAATATGTTTATGATTATATGTTCATGTATATGTGAGCATATGTGTAGTAGTTTGTGCATATGTGGCTGTGTTGTTTTACATATTTGTGTGTGGTTACATGAGTGAATGCATTAATGTACTTGTATAAATTTGTGTGTTTATGTGTGTATATGTTTGTGTGCATCTGTGTTCACATATATGTACTTGTATATGCATGAATTTGAGATCCTTTTTGCATATACATATATATGAAATAATTAATGCTATATTTGTATGTATACATATGCGTGCATATTTGTGTGTCCAAGTCATTATGAGCATGTGTAAATTCTTGTTTATGTGCATTTTTATGATCATGTGAGCATATATGTAAGTACCTGTACACACTACTTTATGTATAAATGTGGGCTTCAGAGAATCTGAATCTGTGTCATGCATGTGGGTACCTAGGTATGTGCAATTGTGTTTGTGTGCATGTCTGTACTTTTGCATTCATTTGAAAAAATATGTACCCATATGTGTGTCCATTTGTGTGTTCATGTGTGCTACATCTATGTGCACATGTGTTCATGTATTTGTGTGGATATATATAAGAAAGTCATTTTGTGTTTACACCTTCATGTGCCTTTGTGTTCATGTTTGTGCATTTATACCTCTGTTTGTGGCTTTGTTTAACTCTACATGTTTTGGGGTACATGAGTGTGATGTTTACATGTCTATGTACTCATGTTTACATATTTATGTGGTCCTATGTGCACATGTGTTTATGTGCTCACTTATCTGCACTTGTGATTTTGAACCTGATTTATATATGTGTGCCTGTTTGTGCACTAGTGGTTTTGTGTACATGTGACTGTTTCTGTGTGCATGTTTGTTTTGTATATGTGTTTATGTGAGCATGTTTACATGTGTATGTATGTTTTTGTGTGCTCATATCAATGTGAATATGTGTGCACATATGTGCTTGCTGGTTTATGTGGGAGTGTGCATGCTTATGAGCCATCTGAATAGCAAGTTTTTTTTTTTTTACTTTTGATTGAAGTTGATACAGGTACACTGATTGAGCAGATTAAGCTGTGGTTGGCAGCTGTTAATGCCGTTGATGAATATAAATGGAAAACATTTACTAGATAACAAATCAGACTGTAGCAAAGTTGAGCCTTGTAAAAATAAATAAAAGATATCCTTGAAGGTGAAAGATGTGGAGTTCTCCAGCCTTTGCTGTCTGTCCAGCATCCTCAGGCAGAGTTAGCTCTTTACACCATCAATCCACATGGGGCTGACTCAGACCCCAAAGTCCTCAGCCTCACTTTCATGAAGGTACTGCAGTCTGTGGCTGAGAAACCAATCTGTTACAGACGTTCATGTCATCCAAAGGTAACTCCTCTGTCTCACTTTCGTGAAGGTGCTACAGTCTATGGAAACGGCTGAGGAAGCAATGGTTTTTGATATCCACGTTGCTAGTGAGCAATGATCACACTTCTTGCACCCTTACGCTTGTGCTAGCAATGAGAGGTAAAGTTCTGGGCTTAATGACCATAGTCGTTATTGTCATAGTGACATTTGTGTTGCTGAAAGCTGTCAGTTTGCGTATGAGGACATCAAGAATCACCTAGCACTGCACCAGAGTGTGTCTCAGTTTGTTTTTGTTCTCCTAGCTCAGTGCCAGGAAAACAGGAAACAGGAAGAGTCTGGATATAAGAGGACCAGGTTGTCTTTAAGTGCATATGGGTTCTGAATGCATGAAGAAGAATGGTAATGTCTTTCTCGTAGCACTGAGACCAGTGTTAATTAAAACCAGGTATATGCGTTTGGTACAAACTATAAAAAAAAAAAACAAAAACTGGATGCATGTTCTTACTCACTATACATACACCCTGCAGGTAAATCTTGCACCTGGAGTTGTTCCTTTTCAGCAAAGAAGAAAATACTGTGGTTGCCTGTCTCTTTGAGGGTGACATCTTTACCCAGGTGAAAGCAGAGTTCAGTTTTATGGGAAATGCTAAGGTAACAAAGTGATACAACCTCTTTTATATAGGAATTCTGTCTATTTATAAATGGCTTGGTATTGCCAATAAGATTAACACTGTATGAAGTAATTCCAAATAATTTGATTTCAGAATTATTTTTTTTACCCCTGTCTTATTGGACTACAACTGTGAAGCACAGCTATGAGGAGGATGGCCCAGTAAAATGCATACATAGTGTGGCATCTGTATGTTTGAGTTCTAACGGCCTGCTCATGTTTCAGGGGCAGACATCATGAGCAATGGACAGAGGAGTATGTGGATTCTTCAGGCTTCTTGAATCAGTGCAGGGCCATTCCCATAAACCACCAGCTAACTTCTACTCCAAAACCTAAGACCCTTCACTGCCTTTCAAGGTAACCTCTTACATTCTCCCCATCTTTGAAAGGAATAAAGATTGCTTTCATGCTGAGAAGCCAGAGATGTCTGTGGTGTTTGTCTAACTTCTTCCTGATGCCAATTGGCAATATGTTCTATCTGTGATTATTATAGATTATAGGCATGATTAGTCTTTTCTTTCGATGTAAAAATTAAAACTAAGACCCTGAATGAGGACTTAGCATATAATCTGTGTATTAGATGCTCCTGATGAACAACAACAGTGATTACTGCAACTGTTATTGCAAGAAGACTGTGCACTACGAAAACAAGGGACCAGGAAAAGATGATGCAACAATGACAGTGATGACATCACTACAATGTGACAAGGAAGGCATTGTTAGGGGATACTTATACACTGTGTGAAGATGGGTTGCTGTGATTGGTGTAATGAAAACCTGAACAGCCAATAGCTAGGCAGGAGGTATAGGTAGGACTTCTGGGCATAGAGAGGAAGTAGGAGGAGGGATCAAGGTGCCAGGAGACATGGAGGAAGCAGGATGGGTAGTATGTGACAGGACTTAACAGAAACGGGTTAATGCAATTATAAGACCTAGCTAAAAACAAACTTAGGCCAAGATTTCATAATTAATAAGAAGTCTCCATGCCATTATTTGGGAGCTGGCTGGAGGGACAGAGAAAGACTTATTACATAGCATCTGAAACAAGACAGTCAGAATTCAGTAAACCTAGCTGCTGTAACACCATTCAAATCCCAGTGTCTTCATAAAATAAATTCAGATTTCATTCATAAGAAATCTTGTGCAGATGTCCCAGTGGGGTGTTTCCTCAGAAACCAAAGGCTGTCCCAAAGAGCAGCTTCTTAGAATCCTCGACTTCTGGCAGACTAACTGGCAGGAGATGAGTTGCTGCTCTCATGGTTGGACAGAAACAGAGACAGACATCCATCCCACTCAGCGAGATCATCAACAGAACCTAAACCAATATCTGCAGAGTCGTGGAGGAGAAACTAATTCTGGCTGGTCCTACATTAGGTCCTACAAAACATTACTGAAAAGCTGACGTTAAGTCCAAGCCTCTGGGAGCAGAAGGCTACCCAATAGGAAAAACTATGGAAGAGACATCTTGGTTTTTTGAGGCAGGGTTTTTCTGTGGCTTTGGAGCCTGTCCTGGAATTAGCTCTTGTAGACCAGGCTGGCCTTGGACTCACAGAGATCCACCTGCCTCTGCTTCCTGAGTGCTGGGATTAAAGGTGTGCACCATCACCACATGGCCGAAGAGAAGTCTTAAGAAGAGAGAAGAGTATTAGCCCAGACAGAGTTGTGGAAAAGCATGGATGTCGACAAACGCAGAGGATGGTGGGGAGGAGATATAGAACCCAAAGCTTCAGAAAAGTAAGGCTCAGCTGGAAGAAGGTACAGCGAAGCTGGGAGGAAGATGCGGCTGGGTAAAAGAGGGCACAGGAGTCTTAATTTTAGAAGAAAAGATCAAGCATGGGTATAGAACACTGGAGGAAGACAAAATAGAAAAGGTTTTGTATTAGTCTTGGAGAGAAGTGAAGACAACACACATGCCTGCAGTAATAGGCAGTGGGCAGGCTCAGTCAGCTTTCTGCATAGCGGAAGGGGCCAAATTCCTTTCTTACTTTTACCAGCCTACCCCTCTACTCCCCACCCCCCACCCAGCCCCAGTCACTGAACTGAGGTTGTTGATCCTCAGCTGAAAGAGCCCCTATCTTCCCATCCCTACCTCCTCTGTTCTGGTCCTTCCTAAGAAATAAAGGACTCCATTGCCCTTGTCAAAACTGATGAGTTTTTGGTTAGATGTTACCTTTTCTGTTAGGATTAACAACTGTGGTAGAACGGGAAGACTTGACAACCCACTCCACAGATACTTGCTCCATCACGCTCGTTACTACCCTCTTCACAATAGCCAAGCAATGGAAACAACCTAGAATTGGGAAACCAGGAAGCTGAAAAGCATACGATTTTTTTAAAATAGGAAATTCCTTTATGTTTTCATGAATAAGTCCAACTGTTTTAGCTATCTCCTTGGTGGCAATAAATAGCGCTGTCATGAACCAGATGGGCCAGTCAATTCAATTAAATAGATTGCTTTGCCTAGAATGATCAAAAGCATGTCAGCGTCCTTCAGTTCTGCATTCCTACACAGCCCTGCCGTGTTGGCAGCAATGACTGTTTTAGAGACTGCAGACCTTCTGGTTATTAACTAAGAGCTGCTGTCTATTTTGAACAAGATTAGTTTGCACCATGATCTTGAATCCCTTCATCCCCAAAGTGTCTCTCATACAGGTCTGAGCAGTTACACTGTCAATAAAAGAAGCTTCCAAATTACCACAACACGGGGAAAAAGGATCTGATAGCAAAATCAATGAGACTTAACAGCTGTACTGTGATGCTTTCCATCAGCTGTCAATTAGACTCCAAGACTTAATTGGTTCTGTGGTTAAAAATACACACTGCTGATGAGTATTGGCACCAGGAAACAGATTGGCACATGTGAGTCCAGGAGTTTCATCTTGTGGCTTCATTTATTTTATGTAGTTCCAAGCCCCTTGCCCTCCCCTGTCCCCTGCAGACAAACACCACTCTCCGTTCTTGAAGAAGCATGCCATTCAGTCCCTAAACAGAAACCGTTAGCCAGGTTTTTCTGTAGAAAGGGCATAGATACTAAGCTCAGTATTGGCTTGGAGTCCTTGTGTGGAAGGTTTAAATTGACTCTGTGTTGCCAAGCTATTTCCTGTGAATCAAATGACTGCAAGGCAGCATCACAGCATCCAAGAACCTCGAAGCTTTTGTTTTAATTCTTCTACTAATTGTACCAAGTGCATGGGGGAATGGGAGGGGAAGAAGTTCGGAGACAGTCTATTCAGCAGACATTTGTTGAAGCCTGGTGTGAGCCTAACAGCACTCAAGATAAAATGCAGCAGGAAGTGAAGATAAACAGAACTCTCCATCTACAGGAGAGTTGTAAAATCTAGCAAGCAAGCTTCACTAACGCAGTTCTGATGCGAACTCGGGGAAGGGGGGAGGACAGGGCGATGGAGGACAGAGATAGGAAACACAGAAAAGCTTGGTCCCACTGTCTTTTGATCTGTGTGTGCTGGCTAAAATGTAAACCAGTTCCTGAGTAGCCACTATCAAGGCAAAATCCCACCTAACTTCACAGCACCCCTACAACCGGACAGTATTGTCCTAGCAGCTTAGAACTAAGACGGATGTAGCTCACCAAGGGTGGTAGCCTTGCCAAGCTGAGGAAGGGGTGGAATTCATATTTAAGCCTGGCTATGTCTGATTCTCAGCGCTGGTGTCGCACTACTCCCAGGGTCCAGGGAGAGGAAAGAAGCACACAGAGTTGGCAGTGATATCCAGTGGAGATGATTGGACGAACTGCGGTGTTGTGTTCGCCATGTAGGCAGAGCAGACCCCATTTCATTTTTTGTTGTGATGAGTTCGTTTGAGGCAAAAGTCAGATAGATAATCAAGAGAATGGGGGTGGGGGTCATTTTTCTCCCTGAAAGACTAATGCTTCTATTTAGTTCAAACCTGTTTGGTTTGGATGAGAAGAATGAGAGTGGACTCCTTTAGTTAAAATATGGGACTGGAGAAAAGCTAACATGTTCATTGTAAGAAATGAAAAGCCATGTGCAGTATTTCAACCCTTTTAAGAATAAACTCCCCACACTATAATATTTGAATATAATATATTATATCATATTCATCAAATATATATGTATGTATATACTGCACATAACATTCGTACTATATTCCTTTCATGCTATAGATGAGGAAACTGTCCAGACTGCTCGTCACAGCCCCATCTGATTAGTGTGCTGTAGGGATCTGAATGCAAGCAGACATGATGGCTGCGTCTGGGATAAAACTTCTGTAGACAGTGCCTCTCCGCCCACCTGACTGTAGGGACCGGAGCTGCCCGAATCGTATTTGGAGGCTACTTATTTCAGAGCTCACACGCCCTCTAGTTACATTAAATATGTGTAGGTCAGCAGATCAGACTCACCTCCATTGGGGGAGCTGGAACCCTCCCTTGCTTTTATAATCACTTCTATTCCTTTTCTCCTTTTCTTGGGGAGCATTTTCCTCTTGCATCCTGCTCCTTTATTCAAGGAAAGGGCTCTACCTGAATTGTTTTCCCCAAGAAACCAGATCTGCCATGCTCAGAGCTGTACTTATTTTTGTCAGTCTCCAGCCTGCCCCCTGGGTTCCTGGTAAACCTAGAGAAATGGCTGGGCTAAGGTTCCCTTTGAAAGGCTTCAGTTGTGTTCTCTCCAGATCTACCCGCTAGGTGGGTACCCGGGCATGGTGCTGTCTCGGCCGCCTTCAGGGGCAACTCTTGCTAGGCTCTGATGACAGCTTTCCCCTGAATGTCCCCTTGTCGCCTGCCACCATGCTTTCTGTGGCCCATCGTCTGAACTGTTATCTATAGTTGAGTCTCTTTCCACTCCTCAAGTGACCTGGGGCCTAGATCCGAGTTGAGGTTTCAGATTTGATGAGGAGAAGGGGGGGGGATGTGATGAGAGAGGGTAGGAGGCCATAATGAGGAAGGCAATGAAGGAGCTGAGAAGGGACAGAAGGGAACTAGAGAGAAGAGAGAATGGATGGGGAGAGAAAGAAGAAAAGCCGTGGAGAGAACAAAGCCTGATACTGTAAAAGCAACTAAAAACACGCTAGCTCCACCATATCCCCCGCTAGCAGCTGCTGTGCCCCCAGTCACTCAGCAGAAGCAAATAGCTCAATGGCTTCAGAAACCCTACAGATAACTTGAATGGTAATGGGCTTGTTCGCCACAGTTTCTAAGAGTGCCTCCTAAGTATGATCAGTCTCTACCTTCCTCTCCAGAAAGACATTTTCTGCTTTTATTGGAGTTTCCTTGTTCTGCTGGGGACAGTGATCTTATTTCCACTAACTATACTGTAGCAAATATTTTGATAACTAAAGGAAATAAAAACATCCCAGGGAGTGCCTATGCCTCAACCAGCAGGCAACTTGCTGAGAAGTTGTCATCAGTGAAGCCTATATATCGATACTTTTATTTCTTTGTTGAGTACCTATAATATGAGACTATATACAGGTTGCGATGAGATATTCAGCCTGGCCTTGTGTGTGATATCTGCCCCCGGGGAGGGTTATAAGCTATTCCAGGGGAAGGGACATTGACACAAATTATGACCATGGAAGAAAAGAGAGAAAATTATCTTTTTCAAGAAGAGAAATGGTGAAGTGCTGTAGGAGTCAAGGTATCACTTAGGCAAAACTTTGTGTTCCCTAAACTTAGACAAGGGTCATAGATCTACTAACTAAAGGGGAACCTGCAAGGACCAAGGTGAAGTAGTGGGCAGGAGTAGTGGACAGACTGTTGGACAGTCAATTTAAACTATATCACTTTACCGATGGGAAAGGACAGTTCACACCGGGGAACTCGAAGGCAAGCCCAGCTACTGGAGTCTTCTGTATTAACAAATGAAAACTCCATTAGGAAACTGGAGGGTAGTGTTCAGCTTTTCACGGTTTCTATTTGTCTACTATTTGTGACTAGATCTTGGCTCTCTGTCTCCATCTGATTGTTTCCCGCCTCCGTTACTCCCACATTGCTCACCAACACAAGGCATTATTAAAGCAGAAAGATACTCATTCATTCCCTGCCCAGGGACCTTACTGATTGTGAAATGGGGCTTCGGAGGACTGAGGAAAAGTGGGTTGGTAGGTTGGTTCCACGATGCTTGCTTAGCAACCCACCATAAGCAGTCTGTCCTATGGATGCAGAGATAGGTGATGCCCATGAGAGGATTACAGCCCAGACACAAGGCTGTGCATCATTCTAATCCATTCGCCAAAACACAGCGGCCAGGTAGGCATGGTTGGTTTTAGCTGGGGTGGCTTCGTCATCTTTATAAGTATGTCTGACCATACTATGCTCACACAGCAACAAGCATGGCTCAAGAGCACAAGGCCCAAATACTGAGACACTTTGGAAGGGCTTCCTACTGCTGGGTGTGTGGGGAATTGGGGAGGGCACTTCCTGAACAGGAGTTCCCCTTGAGCACAGATGTTACCAAGTGGTAACAGCGTTCAGTTAGTTTGCTTTAACAGAAGTCTTTATTCAATTACCTTCCCTTTCAAAACATTTCATTATGGAGAACTTAAGACTTGTGTGTTTATGTATACATATACATGTGTGCATGTATAAGATATATGCATACCTATGTATATATAGACATATATAAAATAAATATATATGAAAGAGCACAGAGAAGTATAAAAAGCCTTCATGTACTTGCTGTGCAGCTTCAACAACTCTCACCGTTTTTTTTCTCTCCATTCCTATTCTCCTTCCTCTTCTTCTCACAGTATTTTAGGTAACTTTCAGACATCAGGTGATTTTCTCTATTCATATTTCAGTATCTGTCTCTTACAATGACTCCACTTAAGTCGGTATTCTTTTCCACAGTGTAATTTGTTTCTGGGTTTTTGTCTGCCATGTGCCATGTGTGCTTGTTACCCACAGAGGCCAGATGATGACACTGGATCCCCTGGAATTGGAGTTACGGGCAGTTCTGGGTCACGGAGCGCTAGGAATTGAATCCTGGTCCTCTGGAAGAGCAGGCAGTGCTCTTAACTGCTGAGCCATCTCTCTACCTCAGCTTTATGTTTTAACGCTGTTATGCAGCCTGGTTTTTCTTCTTGATGACAAACCATGTACGTCCACATCCATGACATTATATGTGATGATCACATTTTGTATTGTGCCAATTGGTCTGCTAGGTTTCTACACACTCAGGAAACTTTGCTTCCTGAGTTTCCTAAACTTGTTTTGGTTGTTCTAACATTTCCCTTAGGGTTTGGTCTCAGAGGGCTCTGTCCTCACAGACTTTCACTGCTCTTCTTACTCTGCACCCATGGCTTTGGAAAGCGTTCCTCACGTATCAAATAGCCATTGTGTGGGGGGTTTTGGTTCATCTTAAATTTAATTTTCTTTTATTTTATGTGTGTGTGTTGCCTGCATGTACGTCAGACATTATGTATGTACCTGGTGCCCATGGATTCCGGAAGAGGGCACTGGATACTCTGGAACTGGAATCACAGACAGCTGTGAGCCACTGTGTAGGTGCTGAGACTTGAACCCTGATCCTGGAAGAGGAGACAGGGCTCTTAACTGTTGTGCCATCTCTCCAATCCCATTGTTTTTTTTTTTTTAAAACTTTTAACAGTTAACACTTGGCAAAGTTATTTCTTGGTATTAAAGTGAAATAATTTATAACATGTTACATTTTGATTTTTCTCCTAAAAAAGTAAATTATCTTCCTGTTTGAAAAATCTGAGAATGATTGAAATCTGAGAAAGACTGAAAAACTGCACACGCATGATATTGGGAAGAGCTGACCACGGCAATACATGCATGAACACATATGTTGTTTCATGAACTTCTATTTCAGAGGCCACCAAGAAGCAACTTGAAAATGGAAATTACACGTTATTTATAGGTTAGCATGCTATCAGCGCCTAGGCTTTCCTTATATTATACCCAGAAAGAAACTGTTTGCTCCTCTGGATTTGAATGTGCTTTTGAAGACAATTGTTTTGAGACGTTAATTAACATGCTCACATAAGGTATAAATTACGTGAATTTTGGCATGTGAGTTTGCCAGTGAACCTATCACAACCACCATCGTGTGAGGCATCTCCATCTTCCCAAAGTTCCTCATGTCCCTACTTCATGTTTTATTATTTTCAAGTAAATACCATAGATTAAAAGAAAATTTAAGTCTAAAACAATAAGCATTTTCATATCATCTTCAACCAGACTGACTAATTCACTCATTAATACTTCTGTAGAGTGCTCATCCTCCATGTCTCCATGTTGAAGTACAGGACAAGTATTTAAAAGAAGAGAGACGTTATAACAATTGAATTCAGGAAATTTAACATTGATGAAATGTATATACCTGTTATATAGTACTGACTAAATCCACTAACTGGAGAGTTTACTTTGTAATGCCCTTCTTTCTCCCAAGCTGGATTTCAGTCAAGGAGAACAACACTTCAAAATACAACCAGGGACAATTTGTTCCATGATTGATTTCAGCTAACTTGATGTCTTGGTAGTGGTATTTTCTGGATTTCTCCATTGTTAAAGTTCTTCCATTGTAATCAGTAAGTGTCCTATCAGTACATATTTTGAGGTGGTGTGTATATCCTTATCTTTAGCAAATACTGACACATTGGTAAAATGCATTACAAGATTGTTTCTGCTCCAATTAATTACTAACCCTTTTTCAAATCAGACACTTCCTGATTCTCTCCTTTCTTGTGTACTTATTGGCTGGCGTGCTTCAATAAAAACCTATCCTTACCTGCCCTTCTTTCACGGGTTGTGGATTGTGTTTTCATTGGAAGTGTTGCAATGTTTTCTTGTTATGTGTTTTTCTTTTCATATGAATGCTGAAGCCACATGAGCTTGGCCAAGAGCAAGCTTTCAAAATGCCCCTGTGTCACACTGGTGCACAGTGATGAACCAGCCTGCCTCCATCTTAGGACTGAAAACCATCTTACAGTAAAGACAAACTGGGTTCGTTCCTGCTAATGCTTAAACCTCTGTTTCCCAAGGATTGTGCCATGCCCCACCTGTGGCCTTAGCTACAAATGGTTCTCTACTGCCTGTTCTAGAAATAGCAACCATGTCTTTGCTTCACAAAGCAATTATAACCACGTTGCAACCCTATCTTTGTTTCAGAAGGTTTTCATGACTACCTTGCTACGCCCATTGTGCAATCATGTCTTTGTTTCAGGAGGTCATTATGAGTAACTGGTTATGCTTATGATCTGCTCCTGTAACCCCACCCATTTTGCCCACCAAATCCCCCATTTGGAAACTCCCTACCACTGAGCTATAAAAACCTTGTCTTCCTCTTGTCCAATGCCTATACCTTAGACAATAATAAAAATGTTTCTTCAATTGCTTGCTTTAATTAATTTGGTCATGATGTTTTGGGTTGGCGTTTGTCTGAGCACTCTTCTGGAGGGATGCTGTCCTGATTTAAGTTATATATCCAAGGATCTCTGGTTCCTTTTGGTAGTAAATACTATTTAGAAACCAAAATCTCAAGTGCCAGGTGAATTTTGTGTCCTAAGAATACCATTGTAGTATCAGACCAAACACATGAAGAATTCCTTATTGCCATCAAAAATATATCCAGGATATAGAAATGTCCAATTTTTCATAAATATAGTTTTCTCATTCTATACAGTGCTGCTCTATGTGTCTTTTAAGTTTCTACAAATCCAAACTCTATAGAGTCACCCACTCTCTTTTGTGATCTTGTTCTTTATCTGTTGACAGAATCAAGCTGTTTTCACTCTCTGGAGTGTTCTCCTAGATATTGTTGTTCACACTCCCCAGGCTTAGTTTTAACAAAGCACGTGCCATTTCTCTTTCTCTGCATTGGGTAGTTGAATCTAGACTCATTATTATGCCTGGTCCTTCTGCTCTCAGTAAGACACCACCAAAGCTGGATGTGCTTAACCAGGAGGCTCATGGGGGATGTTTGTTTCATTTCTGTGGTGTCTGATATCTGCAGCTAGTTCATTAGCAAATGTCAAAATGGCATTCTGTTATCTTTTCTTCATTTGTCAGCTAAAATATGGCCACAAAGTAGAACGTTTCTTCTCCTAAGGTGAAATTTTTCTTCAGACACTCAGGGATAATGTAGAAAGGCAAGTTAAATGTTCCAGGTTTTTCCATTTGTCAGTTTTCAAAATAATGAATTGATCCCTGGCATCCCCAAAGGAAAACAGCATTTTGAATGCATGGTTAAGACATATTTGACATATTCTAACCACTGAAACCTCTTCCTTATTGAGGCCCAAATTGCCTGACTTTTGGTCATTGGGGCTTTCTCATGTTGGTCTATAAATCTTTGGTGACAACCTTAGCAGGTGTTGACATCTTCTATACCATCTGGTGTAGCAACTTCTTCAAGGTTCATTGTCTTTCTTTCTGCAGATGTAAAAATTAAAATCTTGGAGCCAGAAATTCTGTTAGAGGTTTGCTCATGATTTGTGGGCCTTTTTTTAGTGGGTCTAGTTTTTTTCTCAAAAGATAGACCATTTCATAAATCTCTAACAGCACGCATAGATTTAACACCATCAATATTTTACTTAAAGTGTCAACTTTACAAAGTTCTCTCAAAAAGAATGCTACTTCTCAAAGACACTAGGAACAGTACTATTAGATTTCCCTTCATTGCATGTTATATAGAAAATGCTTCCAGAATAGCAGTACGGAAATGGTGCTGCCAATGTGTTTATTGAACAGTTTGAAATATATGTGACTGATACTTTCGTTCTTAGATTTTATGTCTTTTAGGGATATAAAATCAAATTTACATGTTTTGAAGATTCTTGGAATCGTTTTGTTATATGTAATTGTGCCATTAATAGATAACAAGCACATTTATGTCTTTTGTTTTGGGGCAATGAAATTGCCTATTTAAACTAGATTTTATTTTAAAAGCTTATAACATACCCACACAATTCTGAAGCCAAATTCATTTATATTGCTTCCTCAATAATACCTATCCTTACAGTTAACCTTTTAAAAATATTTGTTGCAAATAAATGGAAAAACATGTTACTTAACATTCTTGTGACAAGGCTGGTGGTTATGATTAAACTGGCGACAGCGGTAAGCACATTGAATTATTCAAATGCCTCCTCCGTATAGAACATGCTGAACAGTATACTTTCATCCCACACACCGTGTCACTAGGTAACGACTTTTATGGAATAAAAGTTATTTCTGTTTCATAAATATTTGGATTGCTGTATTGTTAGCCAACTCCTAGAACTGGTGACCTTCTTCACAAGACTGATCCTTAATCTCAGCAAACTCAGTTCAGTCCAGGGTACTTCCTGTTTCCTCCTCCTCTGTGCCCTGTGGTCCCTTCACCTACCAGTCCTTGTTGAAGGGAGAATGAAAAAATCACGACTTTAGAATTGGAAAGCCATATTTCAATTCAAATTTTTCATTATCAGAGGTGATGAGGTCTGGGGGGTTATTATCTCTCAGGGACAACTTCTTACCTGTGTGTCGATGGGAACTGTGCAGGCCCAATGAGACACTGCGACATGGTTGCCCACATGAGACTGCACCAGGCAGCAGCTATGCGGCAGTAGAACGTTCTTCTGAGAGAAAATATTCAGCTCAAATGTATTCAAATACTGTTTTCTACTGAAATGATAAGGGAACCACAGTTTCTTTTGGACTTGCTTCTGGGCAGAGATAATGAAGACAAGCATGGGACACAGCTGTCAGGACAGAAGGGCACCAGGGCACTGATTTGAAGCCACCGCTGTGGAGTCATCCCATAAAAAGGAATTGTTGTTACAAGTTCTACAGAAAGCTCCCCGGCCATACTTCTGAGCCAATCTGTCAGCAAGACCAGCCCTGTTTGTGCTAATGGGGTGAAGCTGCCTTCTGTGAGTACCTTGATGGCCCCATTGCAGTGTGCTCTGCCGGTGACTGGCAGTCTGGAAAACCCTGTAATAGTGAGACATTCCCGAAGTAGGGATCAGGACAACAATCATACTGTCTTCATCACACTGCTCCTCATTTCTTGTGTTGAGGGGATAAAGGATGAGTTCCACAACCCATTACATCCATCAGGTAGACCCAGGGAGAAACTGTTAAACTCAGTCAATTGAATGCTTCTTGTTCAAAAATTTCCTTCATTTTCATAATTCTCTTGGGGACAAATGCACATTCAGAAGAGACATTAATTCAGACCGAGTGGGCAGCCCCAGATATGATCGTTTTCCTCTGTCTTCTGGTACTCAGCAGGCACCGTTAGATGGCTATACGCCTCACAAAAAGTTGACCTAACTGGGAGCCATTGCTGTCTGGCTGAGCACCAAGCTTGTTAAGCTCAGATTCTTGTCCTTGTATTTAAATACATGCACACACATGCACACGCACACATACATACACACTCACACACTCACACATAAGCTTGAGATGCCATTCGTGAATGTCTTTTTCAGGTGCAGGAGGGGTAACGTAAGCTGCAGAAGCTGCTGCTCTCTTTCATTAATCAATATCCTATCATTCATCTCCTGCCAGATTGTTGAACCAGGAAGAGAAAGAATGTCTTCCTACTAAGCAGCTCCTTGTCAGCGTTACTAGATTTGTCTGAGGTCTGAATAAGGCTTTGTTTTATGTCTTATAGCAGAAAGAGAAGCCTCAACGCCTTTAAAGTCTAGCAGAACACTCCATTTCCATTTTTGCTGCACTGAAGTAATAAAATGAGTTGTGTGGGGCAGCCACAAGCCAGGTCAGAACTTAGGACCACCGATATCTAGGACTCCTTGTAGGAGTCAGATGCTTGATAATTCTCTCTGGCCTTGGTTTTGTTATCTTTTATGGGAGATTGACACTCTCCACCCAGGTCAAGTAACTGGCTGTATTTTGTATGTGACTATTCCCAGAGCCAATCAACCTCCATCTTGGGAAGTTCAGCTGTTCCTGCTTACAAAAGAATTATCCCAGGTAGGCCTGTTAACTGTCTACATAGCCTCATGGATGGGGTGGGGAATGTCCTAAGACCCTCCCCTAAGAATCCAGCTGTTCCCTATCTCCGGTTCATGGCAGCACTGCCTTGAGGTGGCCTCAGGGAGGTGCTAGAGTATAGAATGGAGAAGACAACGGGAGGGGAACTCCATCTTTGTGGTTATAGGAAGCCCTCATCTTTTCTGGGTAAAGATGTTCAAGTGCTGGCTTTGAGGTAAGGAGTGTCTGCCCCTACAGGTAACCCCTCATCTATACTCTGTAAGAAAGGTCGGTAAACTCATTGGTTTCCAGAATGAGTGAACTCAGTTTGTTGTTGGGACCATAAGAGGGTAGATGGTTCCCCTTAGAAAGAAATTTTATCAAAACTATATAAGAATAAATATTGTTATTAGGTTAATTTCATGAAGGGCAAGATATCATAGCTCTGGAAAATGAAGGATCTTTGTGGGGTGGTGGGAAAGTGGCCCCTGATGTAAAGAACCTTCCCCTCCCTTTTCTTCCCCATGAGGCACATGACTTTACAGGGAGGAGCAGGATTTGACTGACATCCTTTAAAGGTCATCACTTCCTAGCACTTAGGTGTAGACCATCTGCTATTGAATCATCTTTTACACTAGCAAGCCCCAGTTGGCAATATTTGATATTTCCACCAACTCATAGAGAAATCTTCAAATGTATTAGATATGTGAAGTGCCTTTGAAGTGGAGATGAAATGTCTTTCTAACCCATGAAAGGCAGCCTTATGTGTCCCAGGACAGTGTTGGAAGCACCCAACACGAAACAGCACACTTGTTTAAAATATTACACAATTCCTTTCCATTTGATTGCACTTGAGTGTGAACTTTGTAGATGGCCATGTCATGTTACGAATGTGAACTGGTTCGACACACACATGCCAGAGTAAAGAGAACTCTGAATTATTATAACAAAGTTTAAAAAACCCAGCATTGCCTTCAGTTGTGTACCCACAGACAGCCCAGTTAATCGACACAGGTAACCAAAGCAAACCAGAGCCATCCATCCAGGAAAGGGATGATAGCCATGGGAATGGGTGGTGATGGAGGTGGGAGGAAGATAAACAAGAATGGGGACGGTAAAGTAATCAGAATATATTTGTTTACATATATGGAATTCTCAAAAAACCATAAAAGATAAATTAAAGAAGGAAATAAAAAGTAAGATTCCTCAAACATTCAAACCAACATGCAAGTAATTTAATTGTAAATTATTTTAAAAGGCCAACATGTTTAAAGGAATGTGAAAAATCTGACAACTGATCAAAACACAAAACCTTGTGCACAATTTAAAAAGTTTCTGGGATGTGAATTAACAGAATAATAAGACCCATAATAAGATAAGAAACAACTGACACAGAACCAGAAGTTATAGAAATAATAGCAAATAAGAAGCCTAGGAATAGTTATTAATATGAATAAGGGTGGAAACACAAGGAAAACACATTTAAAACTCTTAAATACAAGTTCTAAAAATGAAAAATACATCAAAAATGAAAAATATACCTGATGTGGTCTTAAGCAGGCCATCCATGCTGGAAGCACTGAGCTCAGCTTTGGTCCCCTGTGGCCTCCTTTCAGTCTTATTATCTATAGACGTAGACCTTCAGAGACTGAAGTCCGCTTCCAGATGTGCAGCCATAGATGGGCTTTTTACTCTGTTTTCTACTTCCGCTTCTGCCCAGTTTCTTTCTACGGTCTAGGTCAGAGGTTCTTAACCTGTAGGTCTTGACCTCTTTGAGGGTCCCATATCAGATATTTACATTATAATTTATAACAGCAGCAAAATTACAGTTATGAAGTAAAAATATAAATAATTTTATGGTTGGGGGTCACCACAACATGAGGACCTGTAATAAAGTGTCACAGTGTTAGGAAGGTTGAGCACCACTGTCCTAAGAAATGGCAAGGCATGTGTCCTGCCCCATCACATTCAACCTGACAGTCAGCCTCACTACTGAAATGCCAGCCAGTTGCCAACTAGTTCAGGCATCTCTTGTGTTCTTCTACATCTTCCAAGTTGCTATTCTTTGTCTGGGACTCAGCAGTGCCTCCTGGTCCCACACTAACTCATCCTCTGAAGCCAGAGTGGTCTTCCCAAGCCAATCTGATAACTACTCCCCTAAGCAATGTTTCTGTGTTCTCTATAAAGTAAACTAAGGCCTTTGAAATGTGTGTGATCTTAAAAATCTGACCCTTTCTTGTTGCCACAGCCTCAGCTCTTTCATTTGCTTCTTACCATTTTCATGCAGATCACGACAGCGGTTTCGATGTGAAACATCCTGCGGAGACATGAATGTGGGCATCTGGTCCCTAGCTGGTGGCTTTGGTTTAAAGAAATTGTGAAACCTTAGGAAGTGGGACCTGGCTGATGAGGTGGGCCACTAGGTGTGGTCCTTGGAGGAATATGACCTTGCATCTACCTCCCAGTTGATCAGCAAGATGATCAACTCTATCTCCCATTGAGACTACACTGCCTTGAGAGGCTGAAACCCTCAAAAATCTGAGCCAAAAGAAATCTTTCCTCCCTTCAATTGCTCCTGTCAGGTGATGATGGATCACAGCAGGTTGAAAGCACTGAAAGCCAGCACACCTTCAATATCCCATGTTCTTGTGTGTTTCCAAGACCCCGTAGAAAGCTTGTCGTCCTGCTATCTTCCTCTGAAGTAATACCCTGTCACCCATGTCATGCATCCTGCCTCCCCAGAGAGACTCCTACCCATCTCTCTCAAGCCCGGATGGGGCTCTTTTACCCTGCTGCTAAGCCTGTAATGATGGGAATTACAGCGTATAAACATTTTACCTCCTTCGATGACTCAGCGGGCTTGAGGGCAGGAACTGCTCATTGCCTAAGACATTGCCTGGTGCTCAATTAGAGATGCTGCAAGATTCATTGTTACGAATGACTTGCTCTATCATCAAGATTAGTTCTTGTGTTACAGTCGCTCATACATGCTAACCACCTGGCACACTTACCACATTATGACAGCAATTTATCACTTCCTATGCCCCTCTCATGTGATGATGCCCTTCTGTGAACGTGATCACACTTCATCTTCTCAACTCTTTACAAAGTATGCTTTTTGTTATTCTCAATTAAAACATAGAGAAATTAAGGCAAGAAAATTCAGTCATCTTTCTCATGATCAAATTAATATCAGGAATGATGTCCAAACTCAATTCTATTCTCAGTTAGAGAAAATTTATAAGCTCAAGAATAGAAGAAGAATAAAGATTGTCCTTCTCAGCCTGATCTTTATCAAGTTTATTATAGGAAAATTACTTAATGCCCATGCAACATGTTTAATCTATAAAAACAAGGCCGGGCAGAGAGCAAGAGGAGGGGCAAAGGACCCTGGTACTATGGAAATAGGAAAACATTCATTTCCAACTCATGTAAATTTTTATGAAATGGAATGATGGGTGTTTATGAGTCACTGTGTGGGTTCTGGGAACCTCTGCAAGAGCAACAAACCTTAATCACTGAGTCAACTCTCCAACCTCCCATTTCTTTTCCTTATATTGTATAATCCGAGTTTCTGTTACAGCAACATAAAATAGACTCAGTCATTGACTCTGCCTTTTATTTTCCAAAGGGGTCTGTAATGCCTAGTTTTATGTCAATTTGACACAACATAGAGTCATCTGAAAGAAGGAAACTTTAACAGAGAAAATCCTTAAGGTTTGGCTGTAGGCAAATTGCAGAGCATTTTTATCAATTAGCAATTGATAGGAAGAGCCCAAGCCATTGTGGGTGGTGCCATCCTGAGGCTGATGGTCTTAGGTTCTATAAGAAAGCAGGATGACCAAGTCATGAAGAGCAAGCAGCACCCTTTCATGTCCTCTGAGGCATCAGTTCCTGCCTCCTGTTTGAGTTCCTCTCCTGGATTCCTTTGATGAGCAGTGGTACAGAAGTGTAAGCCAAAGAAACCCTTCCCTCCCCAGGTTGCTTTTGGTCATAGTGTTTCATCACAGCAATAGTAACCCTAACTAAGACAGGATTAAACGTCAAGTAAATGTTAGACTCCTCCTATTACCAAACTTGGTGTGTGTGTGTGTGTGTGTGTGTGTGTTTTATCTGATTTCCAGTGACTCTTCACACCTGGGCATAAGATTCAACAGACTTTTTCTGAGTCTACCACAGCTCAGTAAAGATGGTTGTGTCTATAAAGCCTGATGCCTCTTCTGTGTATACTCCTGGCAACACCAGTTATTTCAAGAGGAAGATGGGCATCAGAGAGGTTCCTTATGGAGTTTGCTAGCCATTTGGCAAGAAACTGCTCTTGCCTGGACTACTTGATGGTATACTGTATGAAATGGACATGCAGGACCCACAGAAAAATGACTGCTGAAGTTGCCTAAAGTAGATGAGACAGTCTTTTAGGGTTCCTGTTTCATGAAAGAGTCTGTCAGACTTTCTGCAGGACAAAGAAGAAAGTGACTAACAAACTGCCAATATAGGCAGAACTGTCTTTGAAATCTCCTGCTTCATGGAAAAGCCTGCCAGATACTGTGGGCCCTTAGGCTGAAGATGGATACCAAAATGTTACAGAAGAACTTGGGGTGACTGTCCAGGTAGCATGATGTCTCTTTCAATTCTAGAGTTTTAGAAGTTGCTTACAATGCACTTCCTGTTTACTTAGGTCATATTATATCTTTCTAGGTTCAATGATGGAGTTGAAGAATAGATAGTTATAGTTTTCCTTAGTTATGATAAAAGATAAAGTAGATATAAATATTATAAGTATAATTCTTGCTTGATAACTGTTTTTTGTATGTAATTTTACTATGTTAAAGTTAAAACCTCCCTTTTTATTTAGACAGAAAAGGGAAAGTGATATGGGATTCCTCTCTGTAAGTTATGAATACCATTGTTTAATAAATAAGCTGCTTTGAGCCTATTGCACTGCAGAATAGGGCAAGGTGGGAATTCCAAACAGATAGAGGAGCAGAGAGTAGGCAGAGTCAGGGAGAAGCCATGTAGCCACCCCAGGAGACAGATTCCAGACACTGGATGGAACCTTACTGGTAGGCCAAAACCATGTGGCGATACACAGATTAATAGAAATGGATTAATTTAAGATATAAGAGCTAACGAATAAAAAGTTTTAGCTAATAAACCAAGCAGCATTGTAATAATACAGTTTCTGAGTGATTATTTTGGGTCT
Source organism: Ondatra zibethicus (assembly GCA_004026605.1). NCBI lineage: Eukaryota > Metazoa > Chordata > Mammalia > Rodentia > Cricetidae > Ondatra > Ondatra zibethicus. The sequence goes on along the minus strand of PVIU01007312.1, from coordinate 71,352 downwards.
GGGTGGCTGGGAATGAATAAACTGCCTCCACCTACAAAGAGCCTAGAAAACATTCACACTCACCTCTAATATCCCTTATCTGGAAAAAAAAATCCCCAAACTCAGGATACACATCTTGGCAGACATAAACTGCCAAGTAGAGGGCACCAGGAGAAAGAAGTGAGAAAGAGAAGGGAGAAAGCTTGGTCTAAGAATATATGAAACACTCCCTTCCTGATTCCCCATCTCCCCAAAATAAAGGAAGATATGTTCTGGAACTAGGAAGCTAGACAAGTAAGCCTGACTTCTTTCTTTTTAAACTATGGTCCCTCATTTTTCAGTTCAGTACCCATTAGTCTCACGTGACTATAAAGTTTGATTTTCTCAGTTGTGCTAACCACATTTCAAGTTCCTATAAATCTCATGTGATTAGTGGCCGCCACATCACAGTCCTAATATGTCTGTCACCACTGAGAACACTACTGGAGAGAGACAGCCATCTCTCATGTTAAGTGAGGGATAGAAAATCACTGCACTCAAATCCTGTGTGAGGCGGCAAGACAAAGAAATTAAGAAGAAAAATAACCCACCTAAGAATGAGGGTTTGATGAAAAACTGCTTTTCATAAAGATAGTAAATGTTTTAGGTTTTACAAGCCAAGAACAGATAGTAAATACTCCAAGCAGATGATAGACAATTTTGGCTATATGTGCCATCTGCTCTCTGTAGCAACTGTTCAGTTTTGTTAATGTAGGGCAAAAATAGCCATAGAAAACAAGTAAAGAGATATGTGTGGCAGTGTTCCAATAAGATTTTATTTGGAAGACAAAACAAAACAAAAACAAAAACAGATGATAACCTAGATTTAGCCTCCTGGCTATACTTGGCCAACTCTATACTATAAATCATAAAACTTTCAGAAAGACATATCCACAAGTGAAATGAAAAAGCTTGCTGTCTTGGTTCCTATTCTATTGTTGTGAAGAGACAACACGGCCAAGCTAACTTAGAAAGAAAAGCATTTAACTGGCAGCTTGTTTATAGTTTCAGAAGATGAGTACATGAGCATCACGGTGGGGAACATGGCAGCTAGTAGCAGGCGTGGTGCTCAAACAGTAGCTGAGAGCTTACATCTGATCCACAAGCACAAGGCAGAGAGAGGGGGAATGGAGGGAAGGAGAGGGAGGGATAACTGGAAATAGTGTGGGCTTGTGAAACCTCAAAGCCCACCCCAGTGACACATGTCCTCCACAAGCCCACACCTCCTAATGATTCCCAAACAGTTCCACCAACTTTGATCCCAGCATTCGAACATATAAGCCTATGAGGGTCATTCTCATTTAAGCTACTACAGTAGCCTAGCAATCAAAATGAGCTGTAAGAGAAGACCACAATGAGAAAAAGGAAGAAGAAGAGGAGTCAAGTCTTTATTCTGTAAATCTAATGGTCACAGAGAACAGTCAGGACAGCTGGCTGTCAGTTTCTTTCTTGTTGCTGTGATAGACTACTCTGAAAAAAAAAAAAGAGACTCAAGGGAGAACAGTATATTTTTATTCATAATTTACAATACAGTCTATTACAGGCAGGGGTCAAGGCAGCAGGAACTTGAAGCAGCTGAATATCCACAGTCAAGAAACAAGGAGTAATAAATGCACACTGTTGCTCAGTACACTTTCTCCACTTGTACAATGGAATGATGCTACACACAGTTATGGGGTCTTCTCATATCAATTAATATAACCCATATGTAATACTCCACAGATGGGCCCAAAGTCCCATCAACACTAACCATCATGCTGACTTTACTTATGCTGCCAAGAAATCCTCAATACATTTCAAATTTTCAGTGAAACCAAAAAATAAAAACCCACAGAGATAATCAAGAAGATATTCAAAACACTAGCAAACTCAACTTTTGACAAAAGGGAAGTATGAATACAAAATTTAGGAGTGACAGAATAAATAATTAGCAAAACAGAATATATTTTAAAACCTCTGAATCGAATTTGTACCTTGTCAAATATATTTGAAAACTTTGAAGACTAAATATTTTAAAAATTATGACAGGAAAATTTACCTCGGTAAAGACAGAAGGTCTAGAAATACCAAACACCACGGGGAAAAAAATACAGAGACCAGGGGACACGGGACCAAATGGATCAGCACTCCTTCAGGTTAGCTTTGCTTCCACTGTGTCCCCCAAAGTTCTCCAGAAGAGTTCTGGGCTAGCAACCATACTCGCTTTCTCAGTCTTACTTGTACACTTAGGAAGCAGGTAAGGAGCGGATTGGATACAGGTCACAGTGGTGACTAAGGTGACAGCTGTAAGAAGCTCAACTGAGGTAGAGGCCTGCAATTAACTTTGCAGACCTGGGTTTAAATCCTAATTCTTCCAGTGTATAGATTCATGACCTTCAGCAAGCTATTTGTTGCTTCTCAATACTGTATTTCCTGTCTCAAATGTGAGAATACTACAAATGCCTACCTTACTTAGTTGTGATCATTAATTTAAGGCTGTTCCACAGACATGATGGTGAACATGTGCTCATCACTGTGTTCCATTTCCAAACCTCACTATGATAGTGAAGACGTGTTATACAAGAAAAATGTGTAAGAATGCAGAGAGTAGAAGAAACAAAATAGCATGCAACACGAGTTTTGGAAAGGACTGAGGTTTGTAATTTACTCTGTCTTAAAATCTCAGGTGTTGAAGTCTTGGCTGTTTGTCTGTGGTGTTGTTATAAAGTGGTGGAACCTTTCAGAGGCAGAGTCTAGTGGAAGGAAAATAGGTTATTCACAGATCAGACTCGAAAGGGATATAGGGACCACCCCCTTATCCTGGCCACCAGGTGCTGTGGGAGAATGCTCTTGTACACTGTAAAGATTTGTCATTTGTATTGATTTACTAAAACACTGATTGACCAGTAACCAGACAGGTAGTATAGGCAGGGCAACTAGACTAGGAGAATTCTGAGAAGAGGAAGGGCAGAGAGTCAGTCACCAGCCAGATGCAGAGGAAGCAAGACAAGGATGCCTCACTGAGAAAAGGTACCAAGCCACATGGCTAAACATAGATAAGAATTATGGGTTAATTTAAGTTGTAAGAGCTAGTTAGTAATAGGCCTGAGCTATTAGGCCAAACAGTTTATAATAATATAAGCCTCTGTGTGTTTCTTTGGGACTGAATGGCTGTGGGACCGGGTGGGACAGAAGCTTCTGTCTACAATCAGAAGGTGAGCAGACCTTCTTTACTGTGCACTGTCGTGATGTTCAATGATGGTGCCACCGTCTCATACAAGCAGTTCCAAGTGACCAGGAACTGAAATCTTTGAAACAATGAGCCAAAATAAGGTGCTTTCTCTTGGGTATTTTCTTACCTGGACAGGGAGCTGACAGTTATAAACCTCACAAACCTTGAATGCAAATGAGTGGGTGCTAAGCTATTAGCAGACCAAGAAAAGCTGAGTCTTACCATCGCTGTAAATATCCTTTTAAAAAGGCTTATTTACTTGTGGATCACCTCCAAATATTACAAATTTTCTAGTAACTTGAACTGTGAGGACATGGCATTGTCTAAAAGTCTAGGTCTGTTGTAGGAAGATTTCAGGTCTCACCCCTTACACTTACAGCAAGCCAAGAATACCTAGCTTGGCCTGCTGCTACTAAGAACTGTGGTCTCCAGTTAAGACAAATCAGATGAGCCCTGGACCAAAGGTTGCCAAACACAGTTGAGACAGACATGATGTCATTGGACTATGGCATAAAGTCAGGGGAGAGGAACCCAGCCTCTGGAACAAATTTTGTGAGATAATCAACTAGAAAGATCAATCTATAATTCTTATTAAAGTAAGTGCCAAAATAAAAAGAAAAACAACAAAACCTAAAAGTGGGAAGGAAGTCTCAAATGGGCATGAGTTCTCAGCCTGTGGAGTTCACTGATGAACTACAGACTCCCACCAATCACATTCTAAGTAGGAAAGAATGTTTGGAGAATAGTGTCTTCCTCCTGACCATTCTGTAGTGACCCATGTTCAGGAGCAATCACAGACCGCCAACTGGATAACAACCATGGTCGGAAGAGTTCAAATAGCAACCAAAATAACCATGCACTTGAGCATAGAGCCTGCTGTTTACCAGAGTCATGCCTTCAAAATTGAAAACATAAAAGAGGCCTTACTTGGCAAAAACACTATGCATCCCCTAGAACAAAATATTCTGGGTCAGAAGCTTCATCTAGGTTCCCAGGCACAGGCAGGATGTCCACAAAGCTATGCCGATAAAACATTGGAATGTGCAACCCGTGTGAGCCGGGCAATGCCGGACCCAGCTCCATCTACTGTAACTTCACAGGAGAACCATGTGAAAGAAACACCAGGTGAAGTCAGACCTTTCAAAGGCCCTGGAGAAGTAATGCTGAGTTTGTTTTTATCTACTAAATTTCAGGGTGATCTTTAAATAGCAGTTACTAATTAATCAACACAGATGTATCTACTCCAGATCCTTCATTTTAGCAATAGAAAAATAAAATCTGGAGCAGGGTGGCTTCCCAGAGGTCTGTGCAGAGGGTGGAGTGGAGCAGGGTGGCTTCCCAGAGGTCTGTGTGGAGGGCAAAGCAAGTCAGAGGACACCAAGTCTCCAGACTCCGAGGTTAGGCCTTGTTTCTTCCTCTCACTTCTCTTTTTCCTCTTTTTCTTCACCTCTTTCTTCACTTCCTACTCCTCCTTCTTATTGTGATATTTTACGTTGCTATTTCAAACCTGCAGGGCAGTTTCAGGAGTAGTCCAGGAAACCCTCACAGCCTCTTTTCTCAGATTCACCTTCAATCGCATTTCCCACCTTTACCAATGTTCTTCTCAAGGGACACTTCACAAAGAATGGATTCTCATTGAGTGGTTAATCACCTTCCCACTGTCCCAGCAGGGGAGGAGAAGCAACCTGGAAACAAAGTTGTGTGGGGGGAAAAACTGTGGTCAAATGAAGAATATTGAAAAAGAAGGCCAGATGGCTGAAGACCACCGGCTCCAGCAAGTTCTCAGGAGCAATGCTCCGAGCTAGCACTGAATACATAGTGAGTTTGAAGTTCAAAGGACCCATTTTAAATCCTCACTAACTGAATGACATTGAGAGTTTCCTTGATATCTGGTCCTTGATTCTATCCTTCTTTACAGGCAAGTTTAAGTAAATCAGTGTGTGTAAAGAGACTTTGAGAATGCTGTCCAACTGAAGACCCTGAATCGTCTTTATCCCAGAGAATCCCCTAGGGAGTTTAACAAAATGCTCATGGGTTAACACGAGTAACCCCTGTGTTAGCTATTTGTCTGTGGTGGTGGTAAAACACCATGTTTAGGGAAACTCATCAAAGAGTTTATTTGAGCCAGGCAGTGGTAACACACACCTTTAATCCCAGCACTCGGAAGGCAGAGGCAGGCAGATCTCAGTGAGTTCAAGGCCAGCCTGGTCTACAAAGCGAGTTCCAGGACAGCTAGGACTGTTACTCAAATAAATAGGTAGGTAGGTAGGTAGGTAGATAGATAGACAGACAGACAGACAGACAGACAGACAGACAGACAGACAGACAGATAGATATACATAGATAGATAGATACATAGATAGATGAGTTAATTTGGCTTACAGTTCCAGGGGGTTAGAGTCTGTAATGGATGGAACAGCATGTCTGCAGGTAGTAGACATGGCAACAGGAAGAGGAAGCTGAGATGTTACATATTGAACCACAAGTGTGAAGCAGAGAGCAAATCAGAAGTAGGTAGGACTTAAATCTGAAGACCTTCTCCCAGAGACAAGCTTCCTCCATCAAGGTTGCATCATTTAAGCCCCCTCAAGCAGCATTACCAGCTGAGGACCAAGTGTTCAAATGCATGAGACTATGGGGGACACTTCTCATTTGATCTACCACATTCCACTTCTTGCTACTGGTAGGCTTGTGGTAATATCATAATCCAAAAATCACTTTCTCCAACTTCCCAAGACTTAGAACTTTTTAAGAGTTCAAATTTCAAAGTCTCTTCTGAGACTCAAATCAACTTTTTAATTGTTACCATTCCAAAAGAGAGGAACGAGGGTAGAGTAAGGAAATACTGGACCAAAGCAAAGAAAATCATGAAAGGCCAAACAGCAAATCCTGTGGCTACCTGTTCACTGTCCACTAAGAATGCTCTGCCCCTCTGGGTTTGCTGCCTGCAACATATGTCTCTTTTTAAGACTGGTTTCATTCCCTGCCCACAGCTCTCCTTGGCAGATGTCTCCTAGTTATTTTAATTCCAACATCTGTGATCTCCACTGAAACCCCAAACTGACTTTCACAGCTTCACTCAATGACCTCACAGTCTCTTGCAAGGACTTCCACACCACACACGACCTGGTTCAGCAGCTCTCTGAGACTGAAGTGGAAGAGTCCATGACCCCTTTATTATCACATCATGGATGCCCCTTTTCTTAGGGTTACTATCAATGTGATGAAACACCATGACCAAAAAAGTAAGCTGCGGAGGAAAGGATTTATTTAGCTTACATTTCCACATTATAATCCATCACTGAAGGAAGTCAGGACAGGAACTCAAGCGAGGCAGGAATCTAGAGGCAGGAACCAATGCAGAGGCCATGGAAGGGTGCTGCTTACTCGGTTGCTCCACATGACTTGCTCATCCTATTTTCTTATAGAGCCCAGGACCACCAGCCCAGGGATGGCTCCACTGACAGTGGGTTGGGCTCTCTCACATCAATCACTAATTCAGCAACTGCCCTACAGTCTTGCCTACAGCTGGAACTTCCAGAGGCCTTTTCTCTATGCCGGCTCCCTCCTTTCTGATGACTCTAGCTTGTGTCAGGTCGACATAAAATGAGGCAGCTCACCTCTAAAGCCAGCATCTGAATGGCACTGCCACATCTGACTGCCATCTCAGCAGAACCTGGCCCCTTGAACACATTATCAGCAGAGTTTTCATTTGGTGCTTTCTGGGAGCAGAAAACACCTTCTGCTCTTCCATAAGCTGGGAGCTTACATGGGTGAGGTTTTGCCCTGACGGCATCCCTCCCTTTATTTTAGTGCTGAGCAGGAGGATGCCCCGCCTTGACAGCCTTCCTCTAGCTATGGCTGCACAAGCCTAGGCTGTAACACTCTTTCACAGTGCTCCTTCCCTCCTCATTCTGCAGTTCGTGCTTCTTTCTGCCCTGTTTGGTCCTTCTCATTGCAAATCTGCTTAAGACTTCTTAATATTAACCATGTCACAAATTCCATATTATGCTGCCTTGAAATTGCTTCCACCAGGGAAACTAATCCTCTACATTTTAATTTAGCTCAGGCAAGTTACTGGGACAAAGGCAGGATGCTGGCCAGCACTTCACAGGAATGGCCTCTAGCTCAGCTGATGCTGTTCTTGAAACTTCCTGAGCTGGTCCTCCGCAATCCACACTGACTCAGAAGTCCTGCCTTCGAGGCTTCTATCAGAATGGCCCTTTATTCTCTGCTCACAGCATTCAATTTCTCTGCTAGTTCGAAGTTCCCGTCTTCCACGGACCTCCACACTACAACATGGTTAGGCCCTTCATAGCAACAGGGCCCGTCAGAAATTGCCACTTAAACTGTCTGAGGTGAGGCGCAGGTGCTGCTGTTGCTGTTATTGTTTAAAGCTCCTAGATCATTTTTAAGCGACTTCAAGTTTGAGGACCACGGTCATAGAAAATAATGCCATCACACAGGGTTGGCTTAAACTCTCAACTTCTTCATTTAAAACATTGCCCTTCTCTCAGAAGTGAGACTCACACTTAGAGTGGAATACTCTCCACTCCAAGCTGGGGCTATCCACTCCCTGGACTGATCAGTTTCTGTACTGCCTGGTAATTCACATTGTAGATAGCTTCATGGATAGACCATGCGCAGTCTCGTCTCTCCTTAAGCACTCGGGTTTTAACTCTGTAAAGAGACTTTCACTTCTACCTGACATCAGTATCTGCTCCTCCCTCATCTGACAGCTGGTCTACCAAATAACTTCTCCACTGATCCGTGTAATTTAGCAATGGCAGAAACCAGCTCCTGCCTAATCACCTTTGAAAAGGAGTGAAGGAGAGCTTTCCTTTTCCTTTTTGGTCTTCACAGGGCGAAAATTATCATTTTCCAGATGAGGATAACTTTTCTTTAATCACCAAATGCCATACGCTCTATTTAATTCCCATCTTACCACACATATGCCTGAGATGAAATGCTTATACATTTTGAAGTTTAAATTTCTCTTCCTTTTTATGTTTCTCTGCTCCTTCCTGCTTTTCCGTCTCCCTTCCCATAACTTGTTTATTAAACACATCTCTGTTTGACACTGGGGATAAAAAGACACAGTGGAGCTGTTCTAGCCTCTGTAGACCCCCAGTCAGTCTAAGAAAGGGAAAATTGCTGCATAATTAAGATCCTATAATAGAGCTATGCAAACGTCCACAGGCTCACTGTGTTAGTTTGCTTCTCTCTTGCTGTGATCAAAAACAAATGCAAAAACAAACAAACAAACAAAACTGGTCAAAAGCAACTTGGGGAAGAAAGGGTTTGCTTGGCTTAGTGATTACAGCCTGTCATCGTCGAGGAACGCCAAGGCAGGAACTCAAGACAGGAGCTCGGGAGCAGGGACTGGCAGAGGTTGTGGAGGAGTGCTCCATGCTGTCCTCAGGACTTGCTCAGTCTCCTTTTCAGCAACGGGCTGCACAGGAAATGGCTTTGCTGTACTCAGCAGGTTCTGGTGTACAGCAGTAGAACATAGGTTATAAAGAGAAGATGGACCCATCACTCCAGAAGGCAAGATTTGGTCCTAAACACATCCCGGAAGCCACATGTTCTGGTGCAACAAGAGAATAAGGTCCTATGCAAAGCAGGACCTTCTACATCCAACTCGAATCACTAACATGCTCAGCAGACTTGCAGACAGGCTAATCTTACGGAAGCATTTCCTCAACTTAGGTTCCCTCTGCGCAGCTGGTGTCAAATTGATGAAAACTAACCACTGCAACCACTCACCTCTTCTTAATGTTCTCTGCAAGAGGCAGGATATTGTTTGGAAGAATGATCAGGAGAGCTCTCCGGATGGAGCTCTAAGAAAAAGGCATCAGCCTGTTGCGAAATCCCTGGGCACAAGCTACCAGTGTGTAAGGAGGATTGCTACACAGTTCTACAAACAGAGAACTCTTGTAAGACGGTGAGTGGGATTGTTGCCTAAGACTTGGTGTTAGGGGAATTCCTAGGAGAAACACTCATCTTAATTCACTTTGATCCGGAGTCTGATTGGCCCCCATCTTGGGGGTGTTAGTTACTTGGGCCATCATTGTGCCTAATGTGCCAGACATCAACCACTTGAAGCAGGATGCACCTTTATTACGGTTTCAGGACATTCAGCTTATTGTGGCGGGGAGGGGATGTCAGAAAGACATTCGTCTCCTTCATCCAGGTCCCCAGCCCACAGAATGGTGATGTCTACATTCAGCATGGATCTTCCTGCCTTAGACAGTCCTCGCCAGAGATAATCAGAAGTGTACCTCCAGGCACGGCTCACCAATGCCCTTGGCAATTCCAAAGCTAGTCAAGCTGACCGCGACAATGAATCATCACATCAGGCTTCCACAGTCTGCTTTCTTGGCATCCACCGAAGCCAAGCCGTGCGTTTGTTTTGTTTTGTTTTGTTCTGACCTCTCCACCTGCTAGTCACACCTGCTCTCCTGTGCTTCAGGTGCTGAGCTCTCCCCCTCCACCCTCCCACTGAGCCTGATGACAAAGTCATCTATCTTGGAGACTTTGTACTTGCTTGTCCCCTTGCCCGCATTCATCACATATTTGGGTCCCTCCTTCTTGTCCTTTTGGTCTCAGTTCAAATATCACTATCTCAAAGCGTCTTCCCTGGCCACCCCATCTGCAGTTGCCCTCCTGGGCCGGCCATCCTCTGGGAACTCACCATGGCCAACATTCTCTGTAGTGGTCCTTGTTAGGGATATGTATTGATCTTTGTTTGGTTGGTCGTATATTTATTGCCCATCTACCCCCTGATTTTTCCACTGGTTCCCTAGTCCATAGCATCTGTTAAGGAGGTATCCTTTCATAAGGATGAGGATGCTCATACTTTAGCCCTACTCTGACTCTCTAAGTATCTCAGAAACAAGGGTAAAATGATTGCTGGTGGGCTTGAAAGAAAAATATAAAGAAACTGGAAACTCTAAACTATTCTCCATTTTGTTGAGGTTTAATAAAATGCCCCAACAGAAAAATTGTTTCCACCTATACGAGGATACGGGCAGCTCACACACACCTAGGTACCTATCCTTCCAGGCATTGCTCTGGGCTCACCTGTCTCCATGCCGCCATTTTCTGGCTTGCCACATCACTTCTGATATATTTATCCGCAGTCTGCCAAGTCTATAGTTGTGCTGCCATGACTCTGAAAGGTGCCATGCTCTCGTACTCACAGGGCTCCAGCCCTGAGAACAGTTTGCCCAAACGAAGATAGGGTGAGCAGGCTTCACTCACTGTGAGGGTGACATGTGTCAGAAGAGGCGGAGGACTAGAATTATGAGAAGCCAACAGCAACTTTAAGGCCCAACTTCACTAGCTGTTTATTTAGAAGAAATCTCTGGGGTTTTATGTATTTAAATTATTTAATATATTTAAATTAACTACATTTAAATGTAGTTAGATATTCATAAATCTCACCAGGGAAAGCATTTTCTAATTTTCTTCAGTTAAAATCAATGGTCAGTGAGATGGCTCACTGTAAGTAGGTGAGGATGTTTGCCACCAAGCTTGATCTCTGGAGTCCCAGCCCCAGGATCTGCATGATGGAAGGATAGAAATGACAGTTGTCCCCGTACTTGTACAAGTGCCATGGCATATGTGCATACACAAACAAAATGGTTTTCTAACTACTTAATAAAAATACAAGATGGAAGTTAATTTAAGAGGCATCTTTAATGAAGAAGAAAAACAAAACAGTTTGGGGAATGTATTATTTTCTCTCGCATCTGATGAAGGACTTCGCAGCAGCTCGGGGCAGACTTTTTCCTTCAGAGTTTAGCGTGCTTAGGAGCAAGTCCTTCGGCTAAAAGCAGGTTTCCACCTCAGCCACTTAGCCAGCCTTAATTACCTGGTGAGATCACAGAAGGTGATGCCAAGCAGTATTTGAACCTGTCATCTTCTTTTACTGCTTAGGAGATTCAGATACTTTCCACTTTAATGTGGCAAATTTTCAATCAGCTTAAATTATGCGTGTATGGCAGATCAGGACAGCCAGATGTCAGGGGCAATTCAACACTTCCTCGAATGTGGGAAACCAAAAGTCAGCAAGACAGAATGAGGGGGTGTCGATGCAAATGGACACTGCACAGGGAGAAAATGAGCGAAGAGGTGAGGAGACGTGCCCCCGGTTCCCGGGGTAGCTAGAGAACATTCATTAGTTGTGTTCCAGCAGTAGAGGACAGCTTTGATTTCCAGTGCTGGTGGGTTTCTGACATAGGACTCAGAAAATGTAGGCCAGACCGTGCAAGAAAGCCTCCTCTCTGGGGACTAGCTCTCATAGGACTAGAAGGTGCTGTGCAAGCTGCCACGGAAGGCAAAGCACACAGTAGTCCCACCCAGCTAAGATGCCTATGAACTACAGTGACCAGCATGGTGGGATATGCCAAGCGATGCAATAGTGGCATTCAGCTATCTAATTGCATGTGCTTAACAAAAAGGAAATCATGCCTGGGAGTGTAAACCTAACCAGGAGCTCAGGGCTAATGAGGTCATAGATCTTAGAAAATGTTTTGGTTAGTTTGTTGCCAATTTGTCATAGACTCATTTGCGAAGATTGATGTTTAATTGAGAGAGTATGTATCTCTATAAGATGTACCTATATTTTCTTGATGATTGATGTGGGTAGGTCAAGCTTACTGGGGATAGTGCCACCCCTATGATGGTGGTCCCAAGTTGCATAAGGAAGCACAATGAGCAAGCTAAGGGGAGAAAGTCGATAAGAAGCTCTATGCTTCTGCTTCAGTTCCTGTTTCTGCTTCAGTTCCTCCTTACGGGTTTCTGACTTGAGTTCCTGCTCTTGACTTTTTTCAATAAAAGACTGTAGAAATAAACCCTTTCCTCCCCAAGCTGCTTTTGGTCATTGTACTGTCTTGTTTTGTGTCAATTTGATACAAGCTTGAGTTATCAGAGAGGAGGAAGCCTCAGTTGAGGAAATGCCTCCATGAGATCCAGCCATAAGGCATCTTTTCAATTGGTGGTGCCATACCTGGGCTGGTGGTCCTGGGTTCTGTAAGAAAGCAGGCTGAGAAAGCCATGGGCAGCAAGCTGGCCAGCGGTACCTTTTCATTGCCTTTATATCATCTCCTGCCTCCAGGTTCCTGGCCTGCTGGAGTTTCTGTCCTGACTTCCTTTGGTAATCACAGCAATGCGGAAGTACAAAACAAATCCTTTCCTCCCCACCTTGCTTTTTGGTCATGTGTTTCATCACAGCTACAGAAACTCCAACTAAGACACTCGGGGTGTTTTATCACAACAGTAGAAACCTAACAAAAAAGAAATTGGTCCTAGGTCATGTGGTATTTCTGAGACAGCCCCAACCTGTTTGAGAGGGCTGTACAGGCATTTGCTCTTTGGGTTTGAAAAGCCACTGAGTGCTCAGACTTCAGTGAACTGTTCTGTAGGATCTTAGAAGAACGTTGAGAGCAGTGCAGGTGGCAGAGGCCTGACTTGTGTAACTTCAGAGGGCAGTAAAGACTCTACCAGGGCTGTCTGAGCAATATTTTAAATTATGAATTTGTGGTTTGGGCTGAAGAACTGGCTCCAATGGACAAGAAGCGCCACTGAAGAAAAACTTTGCATTACTGAGGCAATTAAGGCTGGGTAGCAGTAGCTAAGAAATAAACTGATTGAGAAGAGACCAGCATTGCCCAGGTAAACTCCTCTGGGAAGTGTTTTCTCAGAATAGACCACACAGAAGCTGTAGTCCAGAGGGGGCCAGGGCTGTACTTCATACTGGCAGCAGAACTTAGCATTGTGTAAGAGCCTTCAAAATAGTGCTAGATCTGAGGGCATAAAGAGAGCGTGAAAACTCAGTTATGAGAGAACAGAAGAGGCCTCTGCTGAAAGTGCAGCCTCAGTGAAAAGCCCCAGGGTTGAAGGGGTTATAAAGAGAAGTTGAGATTTGGCACCATAAGCAGGGTTTGAGCCTGGAAGAGAGCCCGGGGGAGATTATTGGTAAAGGTACAGCTCAGTTGCAGTAGAGACCCCAGCATTGTGGAATGCCAGTGCCGTGGGAGGACCACGAGGGTTGGGGCAACCTTGGAATAGAGCTGGCCTAATCCGCTGAGACACACTATGAGGGCTGCTAGGGCTGGAACTAGAGAAGGGTCATGGGCCCTCTGGAGCCCAGAAGAGAATGAGGAGGCTCCTGGATAATAAGCACTGCATGTTTTATGCTGTTGAATTTGGGTTTTGTTTTAGTCTGGCTGTAGCTGTGCTATGGCTTTCCCTTCGAAATAAGAAGTATGGAAGAGGCTCTGCTCCTGTACTGAGGAGATCCATCCAGAGTGGTGAGTGTGTGGCTGCCCAGCCGGCTGGTCCCAGGAGCGGAGTACAGGCCCCCTCCAATTCCCTAAATGTTTCTGGCCATCCAGTGGGGTGTCTCCTCAGCTACTGGCTTTCTCTATTTACCTCATCCCATCTTGCCCCCAAGCACTCCTTTTCATTTGCAGGGTCCTTGGATCCCCCAACTCAGCCTGCTTTGGGGCTGAGGGTCTGGGGAGCCAGTGGTAAGTGTTCCTGCCACAGAGGCTTCTTTGTTCCACATGACCCTGCCCCCCAATTCCGCCCTTTTGTCTGCAAGATCCTTGGCTCAGCAAGAGGCCCTGCTCCTGTACTGAGGAGACCCATCCGGAGGAATGAGTGTGTGGCTGCCCGGCCAGCTGGTCCTGGGAATTGAGTACAGGCCCCCTCCAATTCCCTAAACATTTCTGGCCATCCAGTGGGGTGTCTCCCCAGCTATTTGCTTTCTTTATTTACCCCATCCCATCTTGCCCCCAAGCACTCCTTTTCATGGGTGGGGTCTTAGATCCACCAGCACAGCCTGCTTCAGGGCGGATGGGACCTGAGAGCCAGCTCCAGTGCTGAAGGGACCTAAGAGAGGGCAGACCAAGAAAAGCCCCCAAGTACACAGGCAGCCACAGCAAAGATTGGATCAAGACACCAAGATGCTCTCGCCTCATTACTACAGGCCCCATGTTGGGCGCCAATCTATAGTGAGGCTAGTGGGCCACGTCCCGCCACCCGGCTAGCTTATACCTGAAATAACCACACAGAAATTGTATTAATTAAATTACTGCCTGGCCCATTATATCTAGCCTCTTCTTGGCCAACTCTCACATCTTTATTCAACCCATTTCTATTAATCTGTGTTTACCACAAGGTCGTGGCTTACTGGGAAAGATTCAGCATGTCTGACTCTGGCGACTCCATGGCGGCTCTCTCTGTCTCTCCCTTCTTCCTCCCAGAATTCTGTTCTGTCTTCCCCACCTATCTAAGTTGCGCCCTATCAAAAGGCCAAGGCAGTTTCTTTATTCAACCAATGAAAGCAACACAAATACAGAAGGACGCCCTATACCAGGGAACAACTGACCATGAGGTTCCCAGACCCAAAGGATATATCTCCAACATAAATCCTATACCAGAGGCTTAAGGAACATTACTGAAGAGGGGGGCAAAAAAATTAGTGAGAACCAGAGAACCAGGAAATTTGCTGTGAGATTATGTCTCTTAGAAATGACAGGGGATCTAGACCCAAATTGTACAACAATAACTATCTAAACAAGACCCACAAGCTAGCAGGATGGTGCTCATTTAGGCAGAAGAAACAAGTTCAAGCAAAAGCATGGAATTGTGTACCTACCATCTCTGCTTCAGCAACAGGGAGTAAGCTAGCAACAAGGCTGGCAATGGTGCAAGAAGAAGAAGTACCAGATGATAGAAATATGCAAGAAGAGAAGACACTAAACCTCAGTGGCTTATGGAATACTTGGTCAGAATGACACACTAAAGGAATGAAGGATATTCAGTAGGTGTGGAAACCACATAAGGTATCAGATACAGAGTATATGTTTGTATTGCTCCAATGTTTGTATGTCGAACTCCTATCTTAGGAGAAAAAATAAGTCATGAGTATGTGGCTCTCATGACCTGGTACTGCCCTTAAAGAAGAAATAGAGTTTTTCCTCACTTTCACTGTGGTCTACCAGAGAAGACAATAAGAAGGCTGTCTCTAAGCCAGAAAAAAAAATGACACACCCAAAATTGTTCCCAGACATTATCTATCTACCATGGCCTTGATGTTGAACTTTACAGATTTTGAGGGGTTGTCAGAAATAGATATTTCTAGCTTAACCTTTCCCATCTATGGTCTTTATGTTACAGCAGTGTGAGCCAAGATAGTTACTATGCAGAGAGAACTGATTTTAAAAGCTGGTTTCCACTGTGAAGTCACAATGCTTGGGCGGAAAGAGTGGCAATCAGAAGGGGTGCAGAACTGACAGACTCCTACTGAAGACTTTATTTTGTGCCAATCCTGTTAAATGCTGGACACTAAGGGGAGAGATACAGAATAAAGCTTCCTTACCTCAAAAAAGTGTGCAGTATAAAACTAGTATAATATCAGACCAGCCTTGCTTTAAGGGTTCCTGTTCATATAACCAGGAAGTTAATGCCAAGTCCTCATACAAAACTGAAAAAAACACAGTCACCAGAGATCGCCATTTGCTAAAGCAAGATAGATAGCTTGATATTTTGAAAATTTCCAGGAAGAGTCTATGAGCTGTCTTTACTGAGTATTTTCTACACACACACACACACACACACACACACACACACACACACACACACTCCAACCATACAATAAAAGTCAATTGGGTTAGAAATTTGGGTTCTAGGCACATACTTTGTACTGTTTTCCTCATTATGAACCTAATGATGAGATTCAGTCTTTCTACCGCAAATGCAATGACAAATATTAAAGAACTGTGCCAACAATACTAAAGAGTTGTCATGCATGGTCAGTTTTTTTGGCAAGATCAAATTCACTGTAAGGTATCTTTAACGGGAGGTGAAATGAATTTCTATTATCTTCCCACACTGCTCAGAAGCTCAGAACTTGGACACTTGTGACTAGCCTATACATTTTTAACAAGTTGTTACATTTTTTAAAAAAATCATGGGAAAGAGGAACGCCATACATCAGGGCTCACAAAGGAGGTTTGTTGGAAGAGGAGAGAGAAGGGGCAGAGAAGGGGACAGAGAGGGAGCAGAAAGGGAGGTAGAGACCAGTCCCTGGGAACAAGAGTGCAAGAGTGTCAGAAAAGAGAGAGAAAGAGAGATCAGAGGGGAGGAAGGAAGGAAGAAAGGAAGGAAGGAAGGAAAACAGGGGAGGTGGGCAAGGGAATGTAACAAATGCTCACAGGGGATGCTCTTAGTGGTTGCAGCTGAGGACATATCCTGTCAGGACCCCAAGGGCAGACCAGTACAGATGCCTGAATACTAACATTCCTCCCTAGTGTTTATTATAAAATGGTGAGGAGTTAGAAGGGGTAGCAGGTGAGGCAGGGATGAGGAAGCTGTGTTCTCGAGACTGCTTCCTGCTGACCTAGGGGGCATTGATCATATATGGGGGACCTGAGAAAGCTGGAATGCTGGCCACATCGTGGGGTAGCTGGCTGTTTCATTACACTGTCTAGGCTCTGTGGAACTGTCAGGTGCTTCTTGGACCTGGCAGGATCCTTTTCGAGGTAAATCCAAGTCGAGTTCCTGGAGCTTACAATAATTCTTCAAGTTTGTGAAAAGGAAACTTTGAGACACATTAGCATCCCCACTGTTACTGATCTGTACCAAAATCTACACTACAGAAAAGGGAATCCACATTTTCTGCCAGATTGATAGTCCATCAGAATCCCATCCATTAATGTTAAGATATTAAGCTTCTGGAGACTTAATATTCTTTCCCATCACCACAGCATCACCTAGACACCCTTTTTCTCTCCAATTTACCAGCAGACACGGGTGATTGATTACTGAGGGCAGTCAATAGTAAAAAATGAAACAACAGATTTGTATCAAACTGGTAAGGCTGTCTCCTGAGAAGGCAAAGAAATGTGACAGGAAAGATCACCAGGGCCAAATGAAAATGGGAGTTGAGTAAGTAAAAAGAAAGGGAGAACGGGTGTGTGCTAGGCAAGAGGAAGCTGGCTTCTCCATCAGACCTGCACATTGCACCAAACAGACAGGACATTTAGAGAGGGAGAGCAGACAGACACAAGCAGTTCTTAGAGCAAAGAAAAAGTAAGTGGAAAATTCTTTCTCGATTCCCCAACTGTCTGGTCCAAGGAATACTGAGGCCAGATTCGATTTGAAGGGAGTGGTCAGTGGGTCTACAAAAGCCATCCCAAAGGGAGAGAGGAGGTATAGTCAGTGAC
The DNA here is from genome assembly GCA_004026605.1 of Ondatra zibethicus. NCBI lineage: Eukaryota > Metazoa > Chordata > Mammalia > Rodentia > Cricetidae > Ondatra > Ondatra zibethicus. The sequence continues at coordinate 53,886 of PVIU01007312.1, read as the reverse complement.
ACAGTTCCCATGAATGGGGCTGTAGTGGTAGTTTATTTGTATTTTAATAAATAAAGTTTGCCTGAAGATCAGAGTGCAAAGCTAAGCCACTAGAGGCCAGGGAGTGGTGGCACACACTTTAATCCCAGGACTCGGGAGACAGAGGCAGAAGGATCTCTTTGAGTTCAAGGCCACCCTGGGCTACACAAGGTCATCCAGAAACAAGATTCCAAGGCCAGGCCAGTACAGATGCCTAAATACTAACAGTTGTACCTCCTGGAACAGTCTTTAAGCTCCCTTTAAGCTCCATACTGGTAGGAGCCATTCCTGCTATTCATGACTATACTAGAAACCCTAGAATATATTCTGACCTGAAGCAGGTATGATTAAAAGGTGGGAAGAGATGAAATACTGACTATGAACATCTTTTTTTTTTTTTCATATGAAACATAGGGTTTTACATTGGGTCTTTTAATTGTGCAATTATTAGCCTGAATTTATGTAGTTATGTTTATTTTTTCTTTCCATTTAAAAGAATGGCTATCTGCTCTGTGCTGAGTACTGTGTTAAACACTGAATATGAATTAGAAAAAACAAAAACATCTGCCCTCTCCACCTTGAAAGTCTTTCCAGCTGCGACAGGGAGGCTCGTGAACAACTATCAATACAGGACTCATTGCTGACAGGATGTCAAAAACTAAAGAGCAGTTGAGGGGTCAACTCCTAACAAGACAATTATGTCACCACCTCAAAAAAACTACAGAAGAGAGACAATCAAAAATTTAAGGATAGGGAGAACGGTTACAAAAGGCCACCCTCTAGGCCTTTGGAATCATGAACTCGCCACAGGTACAGGTACTTGACTGGTAAATGGTCAGTCATGGATGAGGGAGGGCACTCTGCCCTTTGCTGCTATGCTATTGGCTATTCACAGATTCTGGGAGAGGGGAGTCATTGTCCTCAATGGTACACATACTGGGCAATCCACTGGACTCTAATGGATAGTTTCAAACTGTGGTCACACAAACAGCCATGATACAACTCATTAGGTCACTAAACAAAACAAAAAAGGAAAGAGGGTTTAGGGAGGAAAGGGGTGCTGGGAGTGGGGAGGAGAAAGACATTCAGGAACAAGAGCAGTCAGAAGTCATTATATACAGGATGAAATTGTGAAAGACCAAACTTAAATGATTAAGAAAAAAATGCCCTTATCCTACCAACCTGCCTGGAGTGGCTTTTAAAGGAACTGACTAATTGCTTTGGTGGGGGAGAATTCAAGACGCCTTAAAGTTGACTCTGCAACACGACCATCAGTGACCCTGCTTGTTCAGGTCTACATGAGAAAGAGTAAGTGGGGCAGAAAGACACACGAAATGTACACTTTGGAGGGGAAAGGGTAGGGATGTGACAGACAGCCTTAACCTGATGGCACTGTGCTCTTGCCTGCCCAGAAATGAGCTGCTCCACTCCAGTCATTAGAGCAGCCAGACCTGAGTTATAATTTACACAGATCCCCTGTGATGACTGCAGAAACTTAATATGGAGCCAGGCATCCCTTAAGGGGTGTTGACCTTTCTCCCTGGAATGCCTGGGAGAGTCCAGTAGCCGGCAGGTGAGATAAGAATAGGATAATGGGTTGTGAGGTCTTAACAGCTGCCTTTGCTTCTGGAAAACTTGCCTATTGCTATGGGAAAGGGATGGAATGGTCTTTTCATTACTGTATATTGGGGAAGAAAGAAACAACTGAGGGAGGTAAAATGATGCCCCTGCCCAGCTGTGGATTCCAGGGACAGATGTCATACACAGCTTCCTGACGTCTACTTTAAAACCCCACCTTACCTCCACCCCACCCCACCCACAAAGTCATGTTGTTAGATCTAAGACCGCCCTTCTTCTGCTAGTAAGAATAAATCATTAATTTAAATTTGAATTAAGTCTAAGTCTTCTGTCTTTCCCTGTGGATTCAGAGCCACAACAAAAGGACAATGGCAAGGCACAACCAAAGCTTGTTCTGGAAGAGAAGCTGTGGCTGTTAAGGAGATTAGTTCCATTACCTAGGTGCCAAATCTGCATTGAAATAAAGGGAAGGGTGCCCTCAGGGTAAGACCCTACCCAGCTAAGCTTTGGACTACAAAACTGATCATGCCCAGGAGTTTTCAGTTGCTGGAAAGGAACAACAATACAAATGTGATTCCAGGAGGCCAGGTTCCATCCCAACTGGCAGCTGAACTTGGCAGAATGGTCCACCCAGTGCTTGTTGCATGCTTTGGAGTCATGAAAGACACAAGTTAAATTGCTGTGGAGCCATCCTCCATGGTTAAGGAGAGGAGAGCGCCCAAGAGCAGGCGTGTGGCTGAGGACTCCTCACCCCCTATGACATCCAGAGAGATGGTCTGGAGAAGTAAAAACTGGGTTTCATTGGAGCCCCCAGGACGTTAGAGTTGCCGGAGCTGTGGGATATCTGCCACAGGAAGAAATGTTACAAGCAGCAAACATGGAAGGGCAGAGCCATCTAAGCCCTTTGATGTGGGGCATGGAGATACAGATATGGAGTTTGTCCAGTTGGATTTTGGTCCAGTATTTTCTTGCTGTATGCCCGTTCCTCCCTTTTGGAATTATAATGTGTATTCTGTGCTATATGTTGGGAGGATGTAATTTGTTTTTTAATTTCACAGTGGACTACAGTTAAGAGAGTGCCTTGAGGTACAGAAGAGACTTCCAACTCCGGACTTTAAAGCAGTGTTGGGACCGTGAAAGACTTTTGAAGCTAGACTAAGACATTTTGTATTGTGATATGGCCATCGGACTATGGGCCAGCAAGTGGTTTGAATGAATGCCCCATATTCTCAGGTATCTGAATACTTGGTCCCCAGTCGGTGTACTATTTGGGTAGATTTGGGAGGTGTGGCGTTGGTGGAGGAAGAATGTCACTGGTGGTAAACCCTGTGGTTTCAAAAACCATACCCTGTTTCCAGTACATGTGCTGGGTGCCTGCCATCATCTGCCATCATGTTTCCCCACCATGACAGTAATGGACTATGAATACCTTAAAGAATTTTGAAAATAAAATTTTGTTTCAGTATTTTCTAATGATTTTCAGCTATTTAGAGCCCTCACGATTGGAACAGCACAGAAAACTATATTTTAGAATTATTTGTGTTCAGAATTAAATCCTGTGGAACTACCCAAAGTGTGAGACACACAGAGAATCCACTTACAGAATATTTATTCCTCAATATAAAACTGGAGAAACTAAAGCCAAAATTAAAAAGGCTTCCAGAGAATGGTAAGATGCATATCAAAGAAATTTATCAATCCATCCAGGGATTTAAAGAAATATTTGAAATAGATATTTCAAATGCATTGAAAGAATACTTGCTTATAGGGATGGATGGAGGGATGAAGGGATAGAGGGATTGAGGGAGGGAGGAAAAGAGGGAGGGAGAGATGGGTGAATTTGGATATTGCATTTAAACTTGTTCATATTTCAATGAATGCAAACTGGAATGGTTTTAAATTGAGACTTTGCTATTCTAATGAAGACGGTATTCTACAAGCTTCGTGTGGGTTCAAAACTGGCAAGATTATTATATTGCACGTGTATGGATGTCTTACCTGAATATATGTCTCTGTACCACATATGTGCCTACTGCCCTCAGCAACCAGAAAAGAGCATTGGCTCCTCCAGAACTGGAGATACAGATGGTTGCGAGTCATCCCGTAGACTCTGGGAAGCCAAACCTGCTATTCTGGAGATGCAGTCACTGCTCTTAACCAATGAGAAATCTTTCTAGCCCTTTGTTCTGGTTATTAATGTTCCATTTCATCCTCATGTCTCTTCATTTTTGAATAGCCTGTGTTTGTGGCTCCCATGCCACTTAACTAACTTCCTTCCATCTGTTTGTAAGTTTTAAATTCCACTATTCTAGCTTCCATTAAAATCTAGCATAGCATACATATTTAATATTTATAAAGTAAACTTTTATTTTTATCTTAAACAAAGGAAATTAAAATGCCTAGAAGTATTCGTTCTGCTCATCCATGTCAAGCCTGGTCAAGTTAAGGTTTATCTTGATAATTCTTTTACAGTCCAATCTGTTTAATTTCATCCATAAGTCCACATTTTGTCTGGTGCCCCACCCCAGTAGCTCACTTCTGTGTTAACTTTATTATTCTAATGAATATCACCCAATTTCCCATTTTGCTTGATTGCCCTACCCATAAAATACTATTTTGACAACCATTTTTTTTGACACTTTGAAGACTCGTCAAGTTGTTGAGGTTGAGAAGTAAACCAGCAGTTCTGAAGTTAACTTTTTTCTCTACTTACTTTAATGCCCCCTTTTGCATCTTAATATGAGTTTTTTTTTTTCATGTAAGCTACGTGGGATTTACCCAGCTTTTGAATTTATTCTTCAGTTTCAGAAGATTCTTGGCTATATTCCCCAAGGATGTTGTGTCTTCCATTCTATCCATTGTTTTGGAATTTTAACGTGTACATTAAGGATATGTACTCCATTTTTGTGCATCTAAATATTCAAATGCTCATCCTTTTATTTTCTATTCTATCTAGTATTTCTTTAAATTTGTCTTATGGTTCAACAATGCTTCCTTTCGTAATGTCTCTTGCACTATTAAACAACCCATTAATCTTTTAATGGGTTTCTTAAAAATTTTAAGTAAATAAACATTCCACCATGGTATTCTCACTCTGATTACATAATCTTATTTTAACATCTCCTTTCTAAATTAGATATTTTAATTATGTTTATTTTCTATTGCATTTTGGGTAAATCTAATATCTGCCTTCATGAGTAAGACTCAGCTGTTTGCTGGCTCGTTCCCACACCTCAGCGAACTTGTGTGGGTAGAAGCTTCCATCTCAAGCTTCTTGAATATTCGTCATAGGCATCCTCAGAGGCCAGCATTTAAAAAGGGCACATGAAGAGATCAGTCTTGCCTTCTAGCCATTAAGAGAGCACATTACCCCAACAACATTTCAGACTAGCTTCTTAGGTGGAGTATTTTGGTTGTCTTGTTTTCTGGTGTCACATAAATAGGATTAATTCTAGTCTTCAGCCCATCTGAGCTTGCCCATGTTTGGGAGCTGTTAGAGGAAACTACTGTTTTCTTTCTGTCATTGTTTTTTTTTTTTCTCCTTTTCCACAGTGAATTAAAGACAATCCCAGCATGTTGCTCCATCATCTCCTCCAGGAAGGCTGGGCTCCTCCCACAAGAGAATCATCATCACAATGGTGAGAGTTCACATAAGGGCAGTACCTTCCCCAGGGGACTCATGCCTTCTCACATGTCTGGCTTTCTTTACTTTTCCAATGCTTTGTCAATGCCCTGATCTGTTTTAGCTATCTGGTTTTCATATTCTAATTGATTCATGTCAGGAGAGGGCTTGCTTTACATCTATTTTACCTTCTTTCTTGTTCAACCTTTTCCTTAAAACTCCTTTCTTTGCCTTTTGTTTCCTTCTCTGCAAACCAAGTAACCATAAATGAAAAATGAAACATCAAAATATGTTTATTTTGAACTATGTTCCTTTGTTTGCCATTTGTTAGATGAAAAATGTCTGCTTTATGTATGTTTTTAATTGGTCTTCTGTCCTAACATGACTACTGGTTTTGGTGTCTACTGGTATGTGTTTACCCTTCAAGCTATTTTCTTTGATAACTGCTGTGAGTGAGTCTACAGTGGAATGCCTCTTGCCTAAAGGCAATTTCTCTTTAAGATGAACAATAATGTCTCGTGGAAAATATGCAGCCTGCAGATACATGCAACCATAGCTAGTTTCAGATCTAGTTTTATGTCCTTACAACATTAAGATGTCATTTTTTTCCTCTTAGAAGATCCCAGATATTAATTAGGCTTCAGAAATGGAGAGGGGGACTTAAAGGGGCCAGCAAGCACTTAAAGGATGATACTCTCAGCAAGGAATTGTGCTTCTGGAATGGATGCTTCTCAGGGATGAAGAACAGTCTCTGCTACTCAGTCATTTGGACATATAAAAGCTTCTAAGACCAGTGGCTGAAAATCTCTATGTAATTTCTAGTAAAAGGAAGTGAGATTGTGTTCAGTCTCTTCTTGTAAATGGCCTAACGTGTACTGTGAAATGGTTTGCTATTCCCTTGACCTAGACAGAAAATGTCACAAAGTCATGCAAAGCAAGTGGTTCAAATCTTCATGTTCACTTTGAGAGCACTTAGGTGTTAGGTTCAAAGTGGCAGTGATACCAGCAATGTCTTAAATGGCAGCCTAGGTTCAACTCAGACTGAACCCTGACTCAGTAAATCGAGGATTTCTATCAGTAAAGAGAAATCTAAACTCAGCATTCTTTAGAAAGCTCATGAAGGGAGTGATATTACTGTGCGTGAAAATGGACCACAAGATATCTAACAAAACCCACTTTAAGAGTTTTTATTAATAAAGAGAAAGGAAAGAGGGAGATGTGTAGTAGGGAGGCTGCTTGTTTGTTCCCAGCTGCCCAGACCAGAAATAATCACTCAGAACTGTATTAATTAAATCACTGCTAGGCCCATTAGCTCTAGCTTCTTGTTGGCTAACTCTTACATCTTAATTTAACCCATTTCCATTAATCTGTGTATCACCACGTGGCTGTGGCTTACCAACAAGGTTCCATCTGGCGTCTGTCTCTTGGCGGGGCTACCTGGCTTCTCCTGACTCCACCTTCTTTCTCCCAGCATTCAGTTTAGTTTTCCCTGCCTAGCTCTGTTGTGTCCTGCTAGAGGTCCAAAGCAGTTTCCTTATTAATTAATGGTAATCGCAGCATACAGAGGGGAATTCCACATCAGAGGGGCACAGACCTGCCTGAAAACACTGTGGCAAAAGAGAATGTAGGGTGGGATTGTCCACTTTTTAAAGGTAGCTCAGCACACGTGTATAGAGGCTTACATAGTCATGTCATAGCATACATATAGATTACATGACCATGCTGTGCATAGATTACATAGGGCATAAGGTCCTAGGGTGACTAGGCAATTTGCCTAAATGCTGATGGTGCATGCATGACAGTGGGACCCCAGAAATGCTAGCACCTAGATTGACTAAGCATTTTGCCTGAACGCTGATGACTGGAGACCCGGATGTGATGCAAATGACAACAGGGGGTTTCTGTTTGTCAGAGAAAACCATTACTTCCCGAAGGTCAACCACCTCAGGAAATGGGCATCTATATCCTGATTTACCTACACAGCCTGAAACATATCAAAGCCACAGGGCTAAATCTCAGACTGTTCTGGCCCGCACCTCTCCTCCTGATGCTGCCTGTCCCCTTAAAACTGACAAGGCTTTTCCAGTGGCCTGCTGTTCTCTGGCACTAATCTGCCAGACAGTCTGGCAGTTTGATTCCCCAAATAAACTGTCCTTCTACCTACAGACTGGTCTGGTTGGTGGCCCCAAAAGAATGGTGAATATTTACTGTACGTTTTAGTTAGGTTTCTATTGCTGTGAAGAGACACCATGACCACAGCAACTCTTATAAAGGAAAAATATTTAACTGGAGTGGCTTACATTTTCAGAGGTTTAGTCCATTATCATCATGGTGTAACATGATGGCCTGCAGGCAGACATGGTGCTTGGAGAAGTAGCTTGGATTTCTGCATCTTGACTTGCAGGCAACAGAAAGTGGTCTGAGACAGTAGGTGGTATCTTGAGCATATATAACACCTCAAAGCCACCTCCACGGTGACACACTTCCTCCAACAAGGCCACACCTACTTCAGCAAGACCACGCCTCCCGTTAGTGCCACTCCTTTTGGGGGCTATTTTCTTTCAAACCACCACTCTGCCTTGAATAGGCAGAGAGTAAGGCTGAACTTAAGAGTTTAGATGTGGGTTCTATAGTCACTGAACGTATCCAAGTGAATAAATCACCTAAGATGCACTGTTGAATCTACAGAGCTCATGGTAGGACTAATACATTCTTGAGCTTCCCTGCCCCATGGAGGTGACACTCACCTAAAGGGGACAAATTGCTCCTAAGCCAGGAGAGGGGGGTCACACAGAAGAAAAATGACATCCTGGAGGAAACTGAAGAAGTAATTACTTAAATAAATCCAACATTGTTAAATACAAATAAAAGTAGGAAAAAACAGAAGAATGTATTCTGGATAATCTATACAGGGCTTATCACGGGAGAAGATTGATTCTTTCTCTCTCAGCAGCTAGTAATTGCCTGTAGATCTTCATCTAGGGGTGGGGCCTTGTGAGATTTCCCCTATCTGTCTTGATTTGTCAACTATTGTCATTTTAGGAGTCTTAAACAAGACCCACGTTGTTGAGATTTAATGGGCACAACATTCTTGTCATTTACAGAAGATGCTGTCTCTCAGCAAGCATCCTGGTCCTTGGGTTCTTACAATCTTTCTGCTCTCTTATACACAGGGTTCCCTGAGTTTTACATGTAGTGATTGAATTATAGATGTACCTATTGGAGCTGAGCATTACAAGGGACTTGTTCTCTGTATTTTGACCAGTCTATGCCTGCTGAATAAGAAAGGAAGAAAGAAAGAAAGAGTTACATTTATGTGTGGTAAAAGGATGAGTATTTAGAATGCAGTTAGAAATTACACTGCTTTAGGAAAGTAATAACAGTAAACTCTCATCTGAGACCTGTGAGCTCATTAGTCATAAGTAGCTAGCTGACTTTAAAGTACCAGGTGTGACTTTCCTTCTACTAAGAAGGCTTTATATCTAATTAGACAGGTATTGATCATCCTCAGGATATAAGCGCCACTATTGCATCATTGGGGATATCTTGCAGGGCTGGTCATTGTTGTGGTTTGTGGCTTTACAGCTGGGCAGGACTACTGACTGCTTTTCTCCCTTGGGAGCTTGCATAGCACCTTGAGGTGCTATGAAAGCTAGGCCTTAGGGAAGAGGCTTCTAGGTCAATTCTAGCTGGATTATGCCAAGTCCTAAGTCTTATGTGTGAGATGACATGCACTATCTGTCTTTCCGAGCCTGAGTTACCTTAGATTATTTTCTATTTCCATCCATTTACCATCAAATTCCATGATTTTGTTTATAGCTGAATATAATTCCATTGTACACATGTACCATATTTTATTATCCAATTATCAGTTGAAGGACATCACAAGGACAGCTCTAAGCACATATGCATACTAAAAACATCAAATGGACTCAACAGGAAACACACATACACAATTTATTTATCTATCTATACCCATCTAGACACTAGCTGTTTGATGCCTATGAGAATGCCATCTTTGATAGATAGTGTATATATGTATTTATGTAGATATATGTAACAATAATAATTATAGAAGAAAAGGTTAGTTATTTGAGAGGGAATGAGTGTGCACAGGAGGAGTTGGGGGAAGGGAGGGGTAAGAGTGAAATAAATATGGTACTTATATATGAATTCCTGAAAAAGTAAGACATTAAATGTTTGAGGAAGAGCGTGTTCTTTATACTGTTGTTTTCAGTTTTAGAGTGAGAGAATGGTTCCTGTGTCTTACAAGGGAACATTTGTACTGATTTTGTTATGGGATTCAGCTACAGTTCATGAATTTCAACATGTCATTTTGTTCTTAGAACATCATTGGATCACAGAAGAGCTAAGGATCTTTCACATGATAGACACAAACTCAGGGATTCTCTTGGGCTCTACAATTAACTTCCAGTGCAGTGTCATTCATTATTCAGAACTTCTAGCAGTCAGACATCACTGTTAGTGGTAAGGTGTGTTCAATACCTTTTATCCTATCTCTCAAATGTAACCTTTCAGTTTTATTTTGCTTTCTAAGCTATGGATTTTATAAGAGCAAAGATAAATGAGAAATTCTCCATGTTGAAAATAAAAAAAAAACTTTCCTTCCTTCTATTTTAGAGAACATTTATATTAGAAAGCTTGTGAGAACCATTTCACAGCACATCCTTGAAATATATCATTTGGAAGATTTGGTGTGGAAAGTACTTCTGTATATGTGTTGCTTTTATTGATTAATGAATAAAAAAGCTGCTTAGGGCTGTGATAGGACAGAATAAATATAGGTGGGGAATACTAAAGTGAATGGTGGGAGAAAGAAGACAGAGTGAAAGAGAAGCCATGTAGCCGCCACTGGAGACAGACGCACTGGAACCTTGCTGGTAAGCCACAGCCACGTGGCGATACACAGATTAATAGAAATGGGTTAACCAAAGATATAAGAGTTAGCTAGCAATATGCTTAAGCTAATAGGCCAAACAGTATTGCAAATAATATAGTTTCTGAGTAATTATTTTATGGTCTGGGCAGCCAGGAACGAACAAGCGGCCTCTGCCTACAAAGACTGATTAGACATAAGAGTCTTTGGGATCTGGGAGTATTTATTTATTTATTAATTAACTTACTTGTTTGTTTATTATTTTTAATGTAGGGTTAAAAAGTTAAAATTCTCTATCTGTCAGTTCCTTTGGGAATCTAATTTTAATGGGTACCTTATTTTTGCAAAACTCCTTTTAAGGTTAGAGAGGAGTGTCAGTGGTAGAGTACTTTCTGTCTAGTGTCATGCATAAAACCTAAGCTACCAATGCAAGAACAAACAAAGATACAAAGCCCCATCTTAGTCAGTGTTCAATTATTGTGAGGAGACAACATGACCCCACAACTCTCATAAAGGAAAGCATTTAATATGGACTTGCTTAAAGTTTTAGATATTTAGTCTATTATCAGCATGGTGGGAAGCATGGTGGCATGCAGGCAGACAAGGTGCTTTCTGAAGGAGCTAAGAGTTTTACATCCAGTTCTCCAAGCAGAAGGAAGAAGAGAGAGCCACTGGGCCTGCTTTGAGGTTTTGAAACCCCAAAGCCCACACTCCCAGAGACACATTTCCTCTACAAGGTGACAGGTACTCCAACAAGGCCATACCCCCTAGTCCCTCTCAAGTAGTGCCACTCTCTAATGACCAAGCAAATATATAAACCATTGGGGACCATTCTTATTCAAACCACCAGAGCCCCTGTCCATTGCTGTAAATGAAGAGAAATTTGCTTCTCCTCCAGAAAATCTAGCCAGCCCCCCCAAAACCATCTTGATCGCAATAAGATGAATTATTAGGGACAATAGTGTTCTTGCCAAGTCCTCTTCCTTAAGGACTGGTGATTTTTAACTTTGCAAATGCATGTGGAATATGTTGTGTACATTCTTTTCTGCCTGACAGACCCTTGGCAATCTGCCAGTGGTGACGTTACATCCTGGCTGGGCGCTTATTGGTGAAGGCAGGCTTTTTTCCTTCATTTTAGGTGATGTATTTTGTTTTAGAAAAAAATTTTATGGTTTTGTTTGTTTGTTTTTGTGTGGGTTTTTTTTTTGTTGTTGTTTCTCTATGTAACAGTCCTAGCTGTTTTGGAGCTAGCTCTTGTAGACCAGGCTGGCCTTGAACTCATGAACATCCACCTGCCTCTGCCCCTGAGTGCTGAGATTAAAAGGCATGCATCATCACTTCCCATCTCAGAATTTTATGTTTAATTATGTTTCCTCAACATGTCAAAGACAATAATATCCAATTAATACATCATAACCATATCTAGATTTATTGTTTTTTCTCCACAGAGATCCAGTATCCTGACACATGCCTTCTTAAGAGTCAAGGTATGTGATAACAGTGCCCCACAGAGGGCACAGGCCCTTCCTCCCACTCTGAGGCCTTTCCCTCTAAGGTGGAGATGGAGTTTGAGCTGATAATCAAGGGCAAAGAGAGGATACGATGGTATATTCAGATTTTTTTTCTCACCATTGGCTTCTAAATAAAAGTTCATTGTCCTCCAGGTTCTTGCCAGTGTGCCACAGCTAAAATATGGTTCAGTCTACAGACATGCTAATTCATAAACCTTATGTTTTTAATTTACTGATTTATTTTTGCTGTGCCATAATGCCATATCCTTGTGACATGCATGAACAATATACCAAGTAAGGCAGACAATCACCAGTTATATTATTTCTTTAGACATAGACAGAGATTCTTCCCCCTTGATAACTTTATTTGCATGCATTATCCCAACAGAGTGTCTCAGACATCCTGCAGGCAAAGTAGGTGCTTTGGTCCTTCTGTTCCAGTCAAGTTTACAGTTTTTAAGAGAATCAGTTTTTCTGAGGTAAACAATGACTTAATAATAAAACAAAGATGTGCTTGGCCAAGTCTGGGTTGATTTCAAAAGACACCTGGTTTTCAATTCCTTAAAAATTAGCGGCTTACTAATGAATGTATATGTGTCTCTGGAAGGACAGACTTGAAGAATGGAAAATCCCAGGACATCTGAGCTGATGACAAGAAACAGCTTCGGCTCTGCTGCTGAACAATGCCAGGCTTGGCCGTGACAAGGTGGGGTCCAAGGTGACACACTCACTTTGATCTGAGCACTCAGGAAGGGGCTAAGGCTCTGTACAAAGATCAGGAAGTCAAAGAAGAGATTTCTTAAGAATTTGGTATCCCAGTTTGTTTTGATGGGATTTCAGAAAATTGATGCTCAGCACGTGTTACAGCTGTGGTATGGTCACAGCTGCTGGCCTGGGGATTGAAGATGCTACTGTCATTCTCCTCCAAAGCTTAAGAAAACTCTAGTTTGGTTCATGCTCTGCTTGGGGACACAACTGTGCCTCTTTAGCTAAAGCTAATTATCTAGACACCTGAGAAAATTACTGTCCCCAGGATCATCTGCCTGAGGCCTTGGGAAACTGCCTTACAATTTCTGTTCTTTGCTGTCATAATTTAGGAAAGTTCAAAGAACCATCTTCTGTGGAAGACTGGGGTACAAGGCAAAAACTTTCTTCCTGTGTGTATGTCTTAACTTCTGTGTCCAGTTGATGATCCTGTGGTACTGAACAGGAGGATGGACTGGCGAGTGTCTGACTCAAGGAGTTAAAAATTGCTTTTGTAACTACCTATAAAGAAACTGACTTATGAAGGGATCTTGGAAGTTGAGTCAGAAAGAAAAGCTATTCTATGGATGAAGGCCATTTGGGCTCATGGAGTATCTTCATTGCCAGTTTGACAAGCTGGGTCACTTAAGAACCTCAGTTGAGAAATTGCCTTCGTTAGGTTGGCCCATGGCTTGTCTGTGGAGCATCTTCTTAGTTGCTAAAACAGGAGGGTTCGACCCACTGTAGGTGGTGCCATCCCTAGGTAGATAGGCCTTGGTTGTATAAGAAAAGTAGCTGAGAGAGCCAGAGGAAAAAAAGCTTTCATCTGTGGTTTCTGCCTTAGCTCCTGCCTCCAGGTTCTTGTCTTGAGTTCCTGCTCTGACTACCCCCCATGATGGACTGAGACCTTAGAGCTGGAAGGTGGAATAAACCATTTCCTATCTTAAGTTGGTTTGGGTAAGCATTTTATGACGGGAACAGAGAAAGAAACTCGAACAGTGAGTTGTCTGGGTCTCATGTATTTCCACAGGCATGGCTCTATTTTCAGTGCACAATATACCTCACTCTCTGTTCACGACTGAATAACCATTGACCCGTGAAAGTGCTTATCCAGGTTGGAGTAAGGTCCACAGAGCAGAGAAAGAGCCCCACAGCCAGGCCAGGACTACAGCCAGGCTCTAGGAGAGACATGCGGGAGACAGCAGCGCCAGCACCAGCTCTAGCGATGACAAGAGAATCAGAATGAGAGAACCCACAGCAGGGACAATCTTTGGGGCAGGATGGGAGTTGGGGATGCTAATGTCCCTGCCCACTTGGTGTAACTCCTTTAGAATCACTTTGCTCATTCCCTGGAGACACGGGAGTCTGATTCAATGATGTCACCATCTGTATCATGTGAAATCGTGACAACCATCTGCTTATTTTTCCTCCCATTAAGTTTGTACTAAGAGTAGAAGGGACATACCTGGCACAATACTTTGTGTTTAGGATTTGTACCTGTTTCCCTGGAAAAGCTACCCAGAGCCCCAAATGCTTCCTGACCTACCTTGAGTCATGAAACACAAGGGAGACCATCGTCACTGTGAATGTAGCGAGCTTATGAGTGAGGTGTTAGGCAGCTCTGTGATCCCTGGCCTCGGTAGCACAGTGAGTACCATGAGAAATGTGATGCAGCTCCTCTGGGGTGGGGACAAAGTGGGATGGTGACTCTGAAATCCTTAGGCGATGTCATATTTCAGCTAGGCTTTAGATGATAGGAAGAATTTGGACAAGCAATCTTCAGAGGGGGAGGAAGGGAGAGAGAGCAAGAGAGAGAGAGAGAGAGAGAGAGAGAGAGAGAGAGAGAGAGAGAGAGAAGGGGATTCTAGACAGAGATGAGAAAGCGTCAAATCACTGGAGTGAGAAAGCCCTGACTGGGCTTGGGGGATAAGCGAGCTGCTCCATTTGGCTGGCACATATGTCAGATGAGAGGGAGGGGAGGTTGAGAGACAAGATTTAACCACCAGAGGAAAGCAATCAGACCTTCTGTGGAGTAAAATGGAAGCCACACACAGAACAGTGACAGAGCAGTGTTTGCAGCAGCCACAGAGGGACAATCAGCATTCTAAGTAGCTCACAGCATTTTACCAGAGAGGTTTTCCACCAGCCTCTCTGATTACAGAGAACAGTCTGTGATTAAGCTTTTCTCATTTCAGGTGGAAAAGAAGGAAGCTAACCTTCGAGCATGGTTAGTTAGTTACCAGTTGATTATCAGAGCTCGGGCTTAGCAGCAAACAGCTTTGCAACGACCTAATACCAATTCATACTCTGTTCTTAACAGCCGTGTGACCCTCTTTTTCAGATATTAGGTCATGTAGGCAATCAAGAGTTCTTTAGCAACAGCACTGAGATTAGAATTCTCTATCTAGTTAGAACATGTTCAACTTATTTCACTGTTTTTCCTGGTGGGGGAGTGTTGTAAGGAGTGGGGCCCCTTGTTCCATGCCACCCAGCTAGCTTACACCCGAAATAATCACACAGAAACTCTATTAACTAAAACATTTCTTGACCATTAACTATATCCTCTTATTGGCTAACCCTCACATCTTGATTCAACCCATTTCTATTAATCTGTATGTCACCGTGAGGTCGTGGCTTACTAGGAAAGATTCAGCATGTCTGACCTGGCAGCTCCATGGCGGCTCTCCCTCTGCCCTTCTTCCCAGCATTCAGTTCTGTCTACTCTGCCTACCTAAGTGCTGCCCTATCAAAAGGCCAAGGCAGTTTCTTTATTCAACCAATGAAAGCAGCACATAGACAGAAGAACCTCCTACACCAGGGGAGGGTCACATGTACTATATAGTGTGTATGTGGAGAGCAGAGGATGACTCCCAGAAATTGTTTACTCCTTTTACCACACAGGTTCTGGGGATCAAACCCAGATCATCAATCTGGGAGGCGAATGTTTCTACCTGGTAGCCATCTTGCCAGCCCTCAAGAAAGTTCTAGAACAGTGGGACTGGTGTAGTTTGCTCTCTGGCTGTGGTAGTAAAACCAAAGAAGAAACAGATTCAAGAGATGATTTGGACATAGACTCAATAGAAGGTGGAGCTTAGATGGCAGGAAAGAAGAAATGGGGTGCATATAAGTTCGGGTTCTCCAGGAAATAATTCAAGACAGTTAAAAGTACAAAATCTGTAATGGAGGGTACACCTGTGAATAAGGAAGCAGAGTGAACAGATGCTCACAGAGAAAACCTCCAACTCTTGATGCATGTCTGATATCCGTGGAAAGGATGAAGGGAGGTAGAACAGTTGGATGAGGGAAGCTTCAGTTTGTGATGAAGTTCCAAGAACATTTCACACCACACATTAGGGAAATCTGACCTAAAGCAAGTCTGGGAAGAAATCCTGCACTGGTCAGAATAGGCAAGGCTCATTCATAAACGAGGAGGTTTTGGAGAAAGAATTGTGCCAGCTCAGATACTCATTGCCAGTGGTGGTGGTAGTCAGTTGCCTGTCCTCCTCGCCTCAGGCTGTCTCTAGAAGAGCCTTTTGGAAGGATCTCTTCCATTGCTACCAAGTAGAGACAGAGTATAGGCAAAGGTGACACCAGGAATCATGAGTGGTGGACTACATGTTTCCTGACATTAAGCTCATAGTTCATAGTCCATGAGCAGCTGTGCTCTCCAGATGTCTGGGAAATACTCTGCTGGAAGGTAGAGTGGTTTTCCTGCACTCACCACATCTGCTGTCTCACTGACCACATCCTAAGCTGTTTCCTAAGGCTTCTTCTCCAATCACAAATCTAGGATTGAAGAGTGGAGGATCCAGTCATGTTGATTTGCACTATGCATCGAGTTTATCCCTGAAAGTCACCATAGTCTTTCACAGAATTAACACTGTTCAAAAGTCCACAGCTTCTTCTGAGACCCAAGGCAATCTCTAATCATGAGGTACTATGCAGCTAAAATATGTCACCTGTCTTTCAACACATGATGGCACAGAACAACCATTCCATCTTAAAGACAAGGTGGTACTGTACATGTATGGGTGACATAAGTAATAATTATGTATATGGGGGACATGAGTAAGAATAGATAGGGTTGTACTGTGCACATAGGAGGGGCATGAGTAATAACAGTGTTTGGAAGACATGAGCAATAATAGCCAGGGCTTTAATGCATATATGGGGGACATAATAATAATCGCCAGGGCTATACTGTACATATATGGGGGACCCGAGTAACAGGCAGTGCCAGGACATAGTAAAACTTTTCCAGTTTTGATAGTAACTACTAAAGCTATGTCATTTGTATTTCAGAAATAAAGCACCTTGCTGTCCTAGGTTCTTGCTCTCCCCTACCCTGGTGATCCCCAATGAAGGGTAACCACAAGAGAAGCTTACCCATCATCTGACATTGTTGTACACACCGCCGCACAGCCACTCCTACCAATGGTCAGGCCAAAGTGGGGGGTTTTGATCACCCCTTCATAATTATCTAGAGTGCAAACAGACATGAGCTGTCTGGGCTCTCTAAGTAGAGTTCTCTGTTCTTGCGGTGTTTGCTAGGATTAAAGTTACTCCCCTTGTTCCATTGTCTGCCTTTCCTTTCTCACTGCCCTGTCTGTGGTGGGGCCAAAGATTCTATATTGTCACCCATCCTCTATGTCTTCCTGAGGGAGCCAATAAAGTTCCTTCCAACCCAAGAGTGAGGTCTGTCATGTTGGGCTTCCCTATGAGACAATTACATGCCATGGCCATTCCTCTTGGCACCTGGGCTTACAGGTACAAATGCTTAGTAAACCCTCCTGGGAATACCTTCAGAAGATACACCCAGAGGCCTGTTTCCATGGTGATGCTTATCTCATCCACTTGAGAATGAATGATTCTCATCCCCTATTACAAATAAATATCATAGTCTTCATGCTTGTCTTCCTTAAGAAGTATTTGCAACTTAGCTGAAGTGTAATAGAGACCTAATATGTACTTAACACATAAGAGTGGGCAGATAGGGCACATACCCAGTAGCTGTTTTCCCTTTTTATTGAGATGACTATTGAGTTTTCCATTTCAGTGTAATGATATTATATAAATTCTATTGACTGATTTTCAGCTGGTAAAGGAAATCTATACCTGTAATAAACCTCAATCCTGAAACATTTATTAATTTCTATATTATTAAACTCAGCTAAAATTTTTATCATGAATTTTGGTGTCCAGGTCCAGGAGCCATGTTGGTTTGTAGTTTCCATTTCAGGCAATATCTTTGTTGATTTTGAAAACTAAAGGCAGCGTTAGCTTCATGGGGTAAATGAGGGTATCCGTGTGCTGCTTTTGGCTGGGGGAGATTATGGAGAGTTAGTATAATTGTCTTTGTTGCATATTGGTAGAATCCACCAGTCAAACTACATTAGCTGGGTCCCCCAAGGTCCCCATGCTCCCAATTTACTCAGGAGATCTTGTCTTTTTCTACTTTCTACTTCCCATGTAGATTAGATCTATGTAAGTCTCTCTTAGTGTCCTCATTGTTGTCTAAGTTCTCTGGGATTGTGGTTTTTAGGCTGGCTTTCTTTGCTTTATGTTTAAAAACCACCTATGAGTGAGTACATGTGATAATTTTCTTTCTGTGTATGGGTTACCTCACTCAAAATAAAGCTTTTAGTTTGTTTGTAGTAGGAAAATAATTAGGTTCTTGTCACTCTATCATGGCCTGAAAGACAAGAGTCCCTGTGTATAGCCACATTGAGGTCATTATCTCTACTTCCTCCATCTTTACAATTACTGGGGTTTTGTTAGCAATAGTAACTAAGACTGCATCTGCAGGTACAATAGAAGGTGGCAGAACTGCTCTGTGTTTGTGATGGAGTTGAGAGCAGGAACACTGGGAAGCCAGCAGGTGAATAAAGAAAACCTCATTTAGAGAAGATGAGGCTCACTGAGGGACATGGCTGCCCTACTTGTGTGGATAATTACATCTCAGAACAAGAGTTGGACTTCTAATAGAATTGGGGAGTTGGGGCATTGGGGATAACGTGTTGGAGCTGTAAGGGAGGCAGGTTTTCTCTGTCAAACCTAAAGTGCAAAGCAGCGTGATCTCTGGATGAACATGAGATGCTAATCTTGGACCAACTGGAGAGAGGAAACATTAGATGTCTTACCAACCTTAGGATTTCCATCTCTGAAGTCAGGCAGGTAGATGTGCCAGCTCCACTGTCTCTACCAACAAGCTATGTGATCCTGGGCCAGTTACTTAACCCACATCCCAACTTTCTCACGTGTGGATGGATGGTAGTGATCGACTTGCGGAATATTATTTTAAGGTGTGTTACATTTGTTTATGCTCTGGAACATTTGTTTAATGATGTAAAGATGTGTTGCTTTGGTTTATGCTGCATTTGATTAGCTCTGTGAAGCTGTAATTCTTTGCTTTTCTAAAACACACGCAATGGTTTAATAAAAAGCTGAGCAGCCAATAATAATAATAAATAGTGAGGCAGGAGAAAGGATAGGCAGAGAGAATAAATAGGAGGAGAAATCTTGGAGGAGGAATTAAAAACAAGAGAACAAGGAGAGGAGGACATCAGGGGCCAACCAATTAGGCAGCCATGGAGTAAGAGTGTAAGAAGGATAAACAGAAGTAAGAGAAAGGTGAAAGCCAAGAGGCAAAAGGAGATGGGTTAGGAAAAGCTGGCTAGAAACAAGCCAAAGAATAAGACTCCGTGTGTATGTTTAATTTGAGAAGTGGGTGGAAGGTCCTCCAAAAAGTCAAAAGAATGAAAAGAGTTAAACAGCCAACAACAATAAACATACCTACTGCATAGGGAAGTGGAGATTAAATATTATATAAAATTATTTAGCAAGGTATCTAATACAGAGTTTACATTCTATATTTATTTATTAATAATTATTAATTATTATATGTCATTGCCATGTAGTGAAGTCATATTTATACATCTTTAGGAACTGAGGGATCCTAATAGGTCATTAGGACAAAGCCATTATCTCATGGATAGGGAAGAGAAAACAAGAAGTTCATTGCTCAGAATCAAAGTTTGTCATGCAATAAAATGAGTCTAGAGGTGGGGTCCTCAGCCTGTCTACCAATCATCCTCTCTCTTCATCACCCTGGAAAAGGGGGTTCAGACCACAGGAAACTCCATTCTCTTTTGGCTTTCCCATTGGACCTGTGTGGTTATAAATCTTCCCCTTGGTATTTTTTCCCCTGATGCTTTATTTGAGCACTTTTTATCTTACTGGGTTTTTTTTTTGGTTATGTATTATGGTTTCTAATTTTGTCTTTTTATGGTGTGTGTGTATATGTGTGTATGTGTCTGTGTTTGGTGTGTATATGGTGAGTGTGTGGAGTGTACGTGTGTGCATATATGTGTGTGGTGTGTGTTTGTGTGTATATGGTATGTGTGTGTTGTGTATGTGTGTGTGATGTATATGTGTGTATGTATGGTCTACATGTGTATATGCTCCTGCTTTTTCTTTGCTTTGTTTTGTTTCTTTCTGGTTTGATTTTTATTGGCCTGTTTGTTTTCTAATTAGAGAGGGAAGGTTTGGAGCTGGTTGAATGGAGAGGAGGAGAGAATCTGAGGGGAGGTGACAGAGGGGAAACCCTGATCAGAATACATTATAAGAAAAAAACTTATTTAAAATAAAAATAAATGAATAATAAATCAATTCTCCCCCTCTCCAGGTCTCACTCTCTTCTCCCATAGAACAGCAAAGAGGCAATGTTTCTAAAGCCTTTCTGGGCCCCGCATCCTGTGCTTTGAGAGGGAATAGAGGCTGCTGTGGGGGCGGCGCACAAGAATTGTCCTACAGCAGCCACTTCTATTTCTTTGCTGTTAGTGTCAAAAAAAAACCTTTTTGTTTATGTTCCATTTAAAAAGATGAAATCTGCCATTCATTTCCAACTTCGTGTGCAGCTGTGTTCAGTTAAATAGCTCACTGAGCTTAGAGTAGCCCCCCCCCCCCCCAGCTTCACAGGAAAGCAGCGTGAAGCTCCTCTTTTATTCTCCTTATCTTCCTTCCCAGTGCTGATAAGCCAGCCTGCCTCAGCCGGTCTCTAGCGCTGTGGCTGGCTGTCAACAGCTTCAGGACTCACAGAAAGCAGACTGTCACCTCTCCTGTGATCCTGCCCCTGCAGGCTTCATCCTGCACTTAGGGATAATTGTGAACGCTACCTGTTCCACAGCTGTGGGATGCTTGCTCCAGTGGCCTAACTAGAGAATGTCGGGACCTCAGTGGAAGTGAAGATGTGTCCATCAATGTGCCTACCGCATAGCTTTCTTAAGCGTGACTGAAAGGGAGAAATCTTCCCTTTCCCTACTGTGATCATATGCAAGCCCTTCTTTGCTGTTGCTGAATGGACACACGGTCTAGGACACACATGGCGTCTTCCTTCCAGAATGTTCTGAGCACCACTCTATGAGGAATACTCTTCCAAGACATGTTCCATGCCCTCAAGTAACTAATAAGCCAGATTCAGGAAGAAATGAAGCACTCTAGGTCAGTATTTAAATGAAAAGTAAATGGAGCATTGAGTGAACATCGCATACAACACAGAAGTGGCCCTTGCTGAACCCCAGGAAGGGCCTGGAAATGGCAGGACTCACAGCCTGGAAAGATAAACGGAATCCACGTGAACCAAAAGGACATTTGCACAATGAATTTCTTGCATGGATATTGTAATAGTTCTGAAAGGAACTGAAGGGACATGTGTATCTTTCCCTTTGGCCATCAAACAGATAAAATGATGGTTCCCAGGAAACTGCAATTTCCCCAGGAATCCCATGCGAGAAGAAACAAAACAAAACAAATCGAACTGCTGAAGCCACCAGCTAGAGAAGGAAAGAGAATTCACACAAGCCTCACAGCACATAAGACCATCGCCACAGGAGAGACTAGAGCAGAGACAAAGAACCAGCGATGGCCAGGACCACCCTTGACCATGACTGCTGATTGACGCACACATTTTTCTTTCCAGGCAAGCCCAAAGAAGGACTTTGGGTAGTAGGTGGGGGCGGGAAGGGGGGGTCCACTGGACCCCTGTCCTCCTCTTGCCAATGTAGCCCCATTGAAAAGCAAAAACAAAAACAGAAACTTGCTTTTCTGCTTTTTGCTATTATTGGTCTGTTTAACTGGCTTGTTGAGTATCGATAGCTGGTTGAGCCTTGTTCAACAGAGACACCATAACCCAGGCTCTAACTACCCCTGTCACAATTTCATAGCTAATATTTATTGGGTGTTATCTCAGTTGTTGGTCCTAAGCTAATTAGAAGTCACAGTGCTTACTACATAGAAGGAGAAAACAAACCTGGTCATTGAAGGGCAGTCTACTCCAAATGGTTGCACTCTCCGGTAATCCCAGCATTCCAGAAGTTGCTGCAGGAGGATTATAAATTCCAAGTAATTGTACTAATTACTTTAATCATCTCCTTGAACCAATACTTACCAAGAAGCAACACAAAGGAAGACGTCCTTTAGTTTATGGTTTGCAAAGGCAGGCTCCTGGAATATGGACTTCCCTGGTTTTTAGAGGACTAGACAGCAGAGAAAGCTTGGGATAAAAGCACAGATAGCCAGTAATCCTCAATCCCACTTTTATGGCCATATCTATAGCAGCAAGGTCCCAATTTTTAAGGTTTCCACATCCTCTACAAACAATGCCACCAGTTGGGAACCAAGTAGTCACACGGATGAACCTGTGGAGGACATTTGCTTTTAAACCACAGCCACTACCCTGGGCTACACAGTGAATTCAAGACCAGCCTGTGGTG
This sequence comes from Ondatra zibethicus, assembly GCA_004026605.1. Taxonomy (NCBI): domain Eukaryota; kingdom Metazoa; phylum Chordata; class Mammalia; order Rodentia; family Cricetidae; genus Ondatra; species Ondatra zibethicus. The sequence goes on along the minus strand of PVIU01007312.1, from coordinate 31,746 downwards.
CACAGCAAGATACTGCCTAAATCAAAGGGAAACAAAACCCCTGCTTCCTCTTAAGATAAAGGGAGACTTTATTCTTCAGACTGAGGAGCTAAAGAATGAGAAATGAGCACCTCTTACAAGAGGTTTCCCTGTGACCAAAAGGAAGCAATGGATTCAGCAACATCCAGCTTTCTAACAGCCAGCTATAAGTGGTCAACCTGGGTACCATCGACATCTCCAGTGAGTTCATTCTTACTGGGGCTGCCTTGTACTCTCCTGTATATGGCAGCTGGATTAGAAGCAACCCAGGAACCATCCAGGCAGCCTGTAAGCCTGCCACATGATGACCATTGACCATTACCTTGGTAAGAGCCACTTCATGAGGTTCTCGATATGTTGGAAAGATCACAACCAAGGGCCAGCAGAAGGCTTCACTACTCTGTAAGCCTCCGCAAAGCCACCTACAGAAGCAAGAGTCTATGCCCAGGAGCGGTGCAGCTGACTCATAGAGAAGTTCCGGTTTTCATTTTTTGAGGAATTTCCATACTGATTTCCATATTGGCTGCCCGACTTTACACTCCTATCAGCAATAAACAGAGCATTTGCTTTTATTGATGCTAGACATACTGACATTTACAAGAAAATGGAAGGATCTGGAAATATGTTAGGCAAAATAAAGCAAATATCATGTATAGGTCGTGTGTGTGTATCTACATATACACACACACATATATACATATACATACATACATGCATACATATATGCTGTGGGAGCTCCTTTGCTCCTTCAGCCAATAGCCTTTGAGATACTAGCCCACTGAGGCGTGGTCTCTTTCTCTTTAAAAAGCAGCGGCAGCCCTCCTCTCGCTCTCTTGCTTCAGACTCCAGTTCCGGCAACTAGACTCCTTTCTTGGTAGAGGGCTGTTGTCTAGGACAGTGTTCTGTAAGTTTTTTCCCCTCAAATAAATAACCCTTTTATCAATACTAATTCCAAACTGGTGTGGGATTGTTTCATGCATTACATACATACACACACACACACACACACACACACACACACACATAGTGTATGTATTTGGGATAAGTTATGAAACTAGAAAGGGACCATGAGAAGGGAGTACGAGATCTTAAGGGAGAAGAATAAAGTAACGTGTGGCATGAACAAAGAGAGCTGCTTGGCAGAAGAAGGAGTCTAGCAGAATAATGGCAGGGGCATGGGGAAGAGAGTGAGGAAGGAGGATGAGCAAGAACAAAGTATGGATGAATGAAGATGCCATGATGAAACCTATTGTGTTAGATATTAATTTTTCAAACTAATACAATTAAGAGAAAGAGTCATACATTGTTCACTCACCCACTGACCATTCACTCAAAGCCTTTTCCTAAGTCCCTTCTATGTGTCCATATTTCTATAGGCACCAGGGCAGCTAGCCCTGTGAGCCAGGAGAGCAGGACTCCTGCCCAGTGTTGCTTGCATTCCAAGAAACAAGTAGACACATTAAAAGGAACAAAGTTCCAGGTAAAGGCAAGTTCTGTGAGGGAGACAAAGCAGAGGTCTTACAGGAAGTGCCTCCGGATAGGAAACTTCTTCCTGAGAGTGATTTGAAGATGACATTTGAGCTGAACCTAGTGATGAAGGAGCTGTCTGTGGAAAGCTAAGAGGGGGCGAGGAAAGGACCCAAGCAAGCCGTGAAGAAGCTCTGTGAGGTGAAGAGACCTCCCCGGCCTAGTAGGTGGTGAGGAATGTTCTGATAGAGTTGTGAAGGGCACATAAAAGAGTTTGGCTGGGGGGTGGTGGCACGCGTCCTTAATCCCAGCCCTCGGGAGGCTGAGGCAGGAGGAGCTCTGTGAGTTTGAGGCCAGCCTGGTCTATAAGAGCGGAATTCCAGGGCAGGCTTTAAAGCTACAGAGAGAAACCCTGTCTCGAAAAGCAAAACAAAATTAAAAAAATGCACAGGATACCACTGGGGAGTTTCAAGTCAGAAAGTGGCACAGTGGGATTTATTTTAATAATGATGGCGCTTCTTTCTGTGGAGGTAAAGGATTTCAAGGGACCAAGATCAGGAGCAGGCAACTCAAGGATGAGGTAGATGCCATAAACCAGGGGAGAGGTGGGGATGGCTTGGCCTAGGCAAAGAGGAATGGGGGTAGAGAGAAGTAGATGGAGGTCAGATGTCTTGTGGAGGCGGAGGCAAACAGATTTGCTGATGGACTGTGTGTGAGGGCAAAAGCAGAGAGGGGGCAGAAAGGTGATGCTCAGGCTTTGGAACCACAGAACTGAGTGGCTCATCTTGACCTTTTTTTATCAGAGAAAAGATGGAGGTTATATTTAATAGTCCAAGGTGAGTTTAATTTTTTTTCCAGCTAGATGATTCGATTCTAGAATAGAATTAAGTATTGTGTTTGTTTTATTCTCTCCAGAAACTTCAAGCTACCCCCTCCTGCTTGCACAGCCCAGATACACCACAGATGCACACACAAAAACGCTGGAACAAAAATAAACTCAGGAGGCAGTGTCATCACAAGACATCAAACTGGTTTCCAGACTGCTCCACGCATGAATAGTCTCACATCCGACAAACAGTGACGGACTTTGGAAAATCATGTTAGATGAGGACCTGTCAATGGGAGGTTTTGCTATCAGGAAACCTAATGAGGCTTAAAGGAAGCTGATAATTCATCAGCATTCTTGAACAGGCCCTCCCTTGGCTGTGCGGTAATTATTGAGTAGCTGTAGACCAGCTCAGAAACGTGGCGATGAGACAGACTGTTGCATCCATCAAATCCCAACAGCTATAATCATCTAATGAAAGCTACGTGAAGCAAACAAGGGAAAATAATAATAAAGTCTTGGCTCTCCCACTGAGTTTTAAGCAAGAGCGTATAGTGCATCAATTTACTAAAAAGTTTGGCTTCTTCTTAGGAGTCCTAGGATGATGGTGCTCCTTAGACCTAAGGCAGAAGCAGGTGAACAAGAAGGGAAAGATCGTTTTCGGCTTTTTTGATGGTGAGGAGAGAGTAATTGTCAGCTTAATCTTGGCAGACACCCCTGGCTCCTACACGAGTATGGTTGTTTGAAAGAAAATGGCTCCCAAAGGGAGTGGCACTGTTAGGTGTGACCTTGTTGGAGGAAGAGTATCACTGTAGGGTCAGGCTTTTGAGGTCTCTTTTCTCAAGCTTCCCTCAGTGCGACAGTCAGATGACTTCCTGCTACCTTCTGGTCAAGATGTAGCCAGCACCACATCTGCCTGCATGCTGCCATGCTTCCTTCCATGATGACAATGGACTGAAACTCTGAAACTGTCAGCCACCACCTCAATTAAATATTCCCATTTATAAGAGTTGCCATGGTCATGGTGTCTCTCCACAGCCACAGAAACCCTAACTAAGGCAAGGAGGCTTAGACTTTCTTAGATTCCAAAACAAGAATGACCTTTGCAAATATCAGGGAGACATTTCTGGAAGCCTTAAACCTATTCGGCCCAACAGTGGTTGGAGAGGCTTTGTGGACCAGTGACAAATCCAGGGTCTGGGTCCTAGGAGACAGGAACATATTGCCTATCAAATTCTTCTGGTGTAGTTATGAACAAATGACTTCCATTGCCTTAGGAAATATTCATATTTATATTTGCAAATTGGGGATAGTAAATTATAATTAAGCCATTATAATTAAGAAATTACAAAATGTTTTAGGAATGCTCAGGTCTTACCTGTTTACTATTATTTTGCTAATGGGACATGGTACCAAACTGCCTTCTGAATCCTTCTCTTTATACCCATAGATCAGGATAGTTCTCAGCCTTCTTTTTGCAGTAGATAATGATTAATACAGAGATTGAAGGCAGGCTGAGAATAAACGACTGTGAAATGTTTGGACCTAAACAATAGTATATCTAATATCACCTCTTATACACACACGTACATGCACACACATATGTGAAGTTCAGGGAGCATCGTGGAGGCGGAGGCAGAATGATCATAGGAGCCAAAGGCTCGAGAGGAATGCTGTGTAACAGGGTCTTCTGGACATGGCAGATTTGACGCACTCATGAACTCATTGTAGCCATGGTGACCCGCATAAAATCTGCATAAAAGCAGGCCTTCAATACTGAGTTATGGAAAGGCGAAGGGCTCATGAGGTCACATGCCTCCCTGAAGGGCTATTGACAGTTAACGGTGGCTGAGTGAAGTTGCTTTCGTCAGTCTCATGATCACGGATGCATTGCTCATTCTCTAGCAGATAACTTCCCTGCGGTGGTTTGAAAGAAAATGGCCTCCATAGGGAATGGCATCATTAGGAGGTGTGGCCTTGTCGGAGGAAGTGTGTCACTGTGGGGACGGGCTTTGAGGTCTTTTTCTCAAGCGTCAGTCAGTGTGACAATCAATCAATTTCCTGTTGCTTGCCTATCACAATATAAGGACTCAGCTCCAGCACCATGTCTGCCTGCTGCCATGCTCTCAGCCGTGATGCTAATGGACTGAACCTCTGAAGCCACCCCAATGAAATGTTTTCTTTATAAGAGTTGTCATGGTCATAGTGTCTCTTCACAGCAATAAAATCCCTAACTAAGACACTCCCACATATAGTTAAGCAAACAACCCTATTATACTCAGTGGGTCACATATACATGGTATGGAGGTACAAAGGGGCTTGTAGGGAAGATGGTGGGCAAAACAGGGTAATGGGTGGAAAAGGAACAAATTTTTTACCTACTCATATGGTACCACCAAAAGTAAGGAAAATATAAGTGTAAAAAAATTTAAGTTCTAGAAAAATTTAAATAATTGCTTTTTATGCATAGCTATTTTAGGGGAGGATACACCAATGAGCCATATCAAACCCTGGAAACAAAAGCTTCTCATGTTCGCCTCTCTGTTTATCTTTTTCCTCATCTTATGGGCAATGAAGAACCAGAACGTCTATCTTCCTGGAAAATACATGAATCTTGGATTTAGAATTGGTGAACCGGGTAAGCAGGTACTGTAAGCAAACACATTGCTGAGGAGGGGCAGCCTGTTGACCTGATTTCTGACAGTCTGCGTTGACAGAGGTGGGCTTCTCATAGAACTTGGCAGCCTCCCCGGAAGACAATGATGGGAGGAGGCTGGACGCTGTGTCAGAAGAACAGCCCTCATGTTTGCTATTAGCCTGAGACAGGACACATATCCTTCATTGATCTTCAGCTGTGCATAAATGGAGGAGCAGAAGTGTTCAAAGCATGAGTTCAGGCCCCCATCTTTTTGCCTCCATTTGGGTGCGGGCTTCAAGCTCCTGCCTGCTCCTTTTGAACTCAAGCCTAGAGTCTGGTGCATCTGCCAGGAAAGAGCAGGAATAAGTTTTGGTTCTTGGGTTTGGTAGCCAACCATGCCTAGGAGCAGGCTGGCCCAACAGACTCCCTCACCCAAACTGCAGTCTTTACTTGTTTCCTGTGTGTTTTCTCAGCTCATAATAATAGGCATGCATGCACCAAATTCCTACTGAGGCTGCTGGAAGAATTTAAATGTGTGTATAAAGTCTATCTGTATCTGTGAGTCCCTTCCTTTTACAACACCGGGCTTTATTTCTTCTGCCTTCCCCTAGGTAGTCCTGAAGTCCTGTTCAGACATGCTGCTCACTTGGACGGTGTTTTGTTGCTACCCTTATGGCATCCATGTAAGCACTGCCTGGTGATTCCTGCTTCACGTCACCCAGGCACGACAGGAGCTTTGTTATAGTTGTGTGCAGCAGCTGGGTTTGCACACTCCTCTAGACTTTGCAAGCGGAAATGACAGCCCCCACATACAGAGTCAGCTTGTGAGTTTGGAACATTCCCACAGGCCTGGCCTGGCTATGTGTCCTGTACTCTCTCATGGGGATTTTACCCTGGGATTTCAAAAGAGCTCATCGAAGTTTTGGTTCGGAGAATCAGCTGCTTTCACAACTTTTCCCAGCAATCAATTCTGAGAAATGCCATGCAAGTAAATCACCCTCATTACTTTAAAACCATGAGTCCTCCTCAATGAAGATGAAGTATCTTGGCTTTCTCAGTCCACATCTTTTTGCTCTTTTTTGCATAAGCATGGGAAAATCTAAATCTGAAAGGCAGTTCAATGCCTTTTTTTATTATTATTCTGATGCCACCATCATTGCCCGGCACACTTGCCTCGTACTTAAAATAGTGAATGTCAGTTTGATCTTAGTCAATCCATTTATTGGCTTGAGTTAAGCAACTGAGTGAGTTTAACACTGTTAAAAATATTCTTCAAAGTCCTAGATGATAGCAAAGGCAGCAGCTAAGAGTCCAGAGGATGAGAGCATTATTTGAACTAATGCCTGGGAGATGAGGAGCTACCCTGCAGAGCATTCGAGTGGAAGATGTGCCCAGTGAATGAAGCAGCAGACACTGCTTAGATCTCCTCTCCATGGGGAGCAGGAAGAATTGCAATTCAGATGTCAATTATTGCTCCCTTTGCGTAAAATGCAACAATCGAGTTAAGTCCATTGACCATTAAGCCTTGTGGTGTTCAGTTTTTCACTTGTTAGACAAGATGATTATCCCAGCCCAAGGAAATGCGCTGTTACCAAGGCGCCACTCTGCTCTTCACCCTCTTGGTGCCAGGGTTCATTTATACATCAAGTGAAGACACTGGACACTGGGATCTCTCAAGATTCCTACTCTAAGATTTTTTTCCTTTCTTCCCCACTCCCCTCATTGGCTTACAGCTGACAGTTCTTGAGACATCTACTTGACTCCAGATGAAAGCTGGATTTTACACTAGATGCGGATATGTCTTCATATTATGTATTCTTGGCTCCACGTTTCCAAGGTCTAAACTGTTTCTTATCTCTAAAAATTATCAGGCTCTTAATAAATGTAAGAGTCTAGGTTTATTAGCTTTATTAGAAAATGACTTCGGAATCATATACGATTTCAATCTTGCATTCATTGGTTGGCTTCTCTAAGGTTTCGACAACTCTTTCCTTCACAGAAGACCCTGCCATTCCGAAGACAGCACTCTTGCCTCTCTCCAGAGAGAAGGTTGGGGCCCAAGGGAAGCAAGCACCATTGGATACTCAAACTCCTGCCTGAATTCTTGGTTCACTGAAAGGTTTTTGAAGTCTATAACCCAGAAACCCCATCTTCTAGCAAGGAGAGTAGAGTGGGGCTCAGAAGGGGGCAATGCAGTGCAGTTACTCATTGGCAGAGTGCAGCTGAAAGACATGCTGGCCTGAGAACTGGATCTACCCTTTGTTTGATGTATGACCCATGAACTCATTCAAATATTTTATACCTCATGAGCCTCATTACAATGATGGTGAGAGTAACTGACAGTTTCACACAGATTTATGGGAATGGATACAAACAATGACGAGAACTCTGAAGGGGAGTGCCCAGCACCTCTCTTGGAAGAAGGTCAAGTGTATTTATGGCAGCGCTTTGGGGCCAGCCTCTCCCTCTTGATTGCCTGGTGGGCGGCTTTCTTTTATAGATCCATAATGAAGGACTGAGGAAAGAATGCCAGTGTTTTGAGTCGTCAGAAATGGTTGCTTTTCTTGGGATGAAAGGTGATTTAAAAGGTGAGACCAATCACTAGACTTTGTCACATGCAAGTAGTCAGAGCAGGAAGCCGGCAGACAAATTGTGATTGTAGAAGTTGCGGGAAGCGGCGAGAGGCTCATCCCTCAGAAGTGTTTGCCAAATGCCTAAGAGCCAGGATAAATGGAGGGTTGGACGTGGAAATGTTGGTGGTCCTAGACTGTCGCTGGTAAAGGGAAGTGGGAAGCAATGGGCTGCACAGGCAGCACCTGGCGGTGATGTCAGTCAGCAGGTCTTGGGAATTCGACTATGGTATTGGAGGAAGGATGGAGAGAGAAGATCTGCTTCTGTCTACAGAACTGTGTCTTAGTTTGGGTTGCTATTACCATGAAGAGATACCACGGGAACTCTTAGGGAGGAAAACATTTCGTTGGCGCTGGCTTACAGGTTCAGATGTTTAGTCTATTATCGTCACGGAGGGAAGCAGGGTGACACACAGGTAGACATGGTTCTGGAGAAGGAACTGAGAGGGCTGCATCTGAATCTGCCGTCCCAGGCCTGGCTGGAGCATCTGAGACCTCAAAGGCCACCCCCAATGACACACTTCCTCCAACAATACCACACCTGCTCCAACAAGGCCACACCTCCTAAGACTGCCGCTTCTTAGACTCCAGTGGAAAATATTTCCCATTACCCTGGAGCTGAGATATGGGCCCTGTCACAGGGAGGACACCATCTCTGTCTTAGAGCTGGAGGGACATATGTAAAACAGTGTGACGGGAAGGGACAACTACTTGTATATCCTTGAAAGGATAATGAGACTTGACCTTAGATGAGGCCTCATAGCTTCTAACTAACACTCTTCCTAAGCCCAAGCTAAGAGAAACCTGTGTGATTTTCAGAAAATCTGACCAGGGACCCAGGAGGGACTGAGCTTCCCAGATAGATGATGGAAGTAGGTGACATTCTTAGTAAGAATGTCAAGGCAAAGGGCTAGAGAGATGGCTCAGTGGTTAAGAGTACTGATTGCTCTTTCAGAGGACCCACATTCAATTCCCAGAACCATGTGGTGGCTCAGAGCTGTCTGGCAGTTCCAGATCCAGTGGATCCAATGCCCTCTTCTGATTTCCATGGGCACCAGGCATGTGCATGATATATAACATACATGCAGGCAAAATACACACACACACACACACACACAAAAGAAAAGAAAATTAAATTGAAAGTCAAAAAACCCCACAATGACTATTTGATAAGTAAGCAGCACTTTCCGAAGTCATACATGCAGGCAAAACACCAATACATATCAGGTAAATATTTTAATTAGTATTTCTATTTTACGGACTTTGGTGTTTCGCTATAGGTGTTGGGTCCCCTGAAACTGGAGTTATAGACAGTTGTGAGTTGCTATGTGGGCACCGGGACTTGAACCCAGGTCCTCTGGAAGAGCAGTCGGTGCTCTTAGCCACTGAACCATCTCTCCAGCTCCAAGATAAATATATTTTAAAAGTTCAAGTAATATTTAGGCAAAGTCCACACATTTAAGGATTATGAATCTAACCAGAACCAGCCAGCCACCAGGCTGTGTTCATACCGAGAACCTATTACTCCTGGCCAAATAAGCTCTAGACAACCCCTGATGGTAGCAGGATTGGTCCCTGGGCTGGATATGAACCCAGCTGTGTATGGGGGCTGCTACTTTGAATAGGGTATGGGAAAAGGAAAGTAGCTGTCAAGATTGGGGAGTTGCAGGGGCCCAGGTAGCCAAGGCAATGAGTTCAAATCCTCATGCCCTATAATCATAACGTATCATGACCATGTATGTCTGTCCTTCTGGGTACAGAAAACTGAAGGAAGAGACGGTTAATGGTGGTCGTTAATAGTATCCATGTGTAGCATGAACTCAAATTCCAGCTCTAACTCTCATTGGCTGTGACTCTAATGATAGTTTCTTCTCCTGATTTCAGTCCCTCATCTGTATATGATATAAGAAACTACTCGAGTTGGAGAGATGGCTCAGTGGTTAAGAGCACTGACTGCTCTTCCAGAGATGCTGAGTTCAATTCCCAGCAACCACATGGTGGCTCACAGCCATCTATAATGAGACCTGGCGCCCCCTTCTGGCATGCGGGCACACATATGGAAGGAATGCTGTACACATAATAAATAAATAAATCTTTGAAAAAAAACTACTCAATATAGTGATTAGGCCAATGCCTAGCATACAATGAGCAAACAAATGTTTGCTAACTAAAAAAGAAAGTGTACCCCATCACCAGTTCTTGGCATAGTGCTTGTTCTCAGTGTTTGGTAAGGGGTTGCTACTTTGAAAATTAAACCGAAAGGCTGGGCACACTTGCCTGGCAGTTGCAATGGAACAACCTTGCTTTGAAGCAGGACACCAGTACCAAAGGCTGGATCTGGTGCTCAGACATGGGAGTAGCAGAGCTGTCACTGTGAATTAAGAGGACACAACAGACATCGGCAGTGCATCTGATAAATTATTCCGAGCCAGTGGGCTCCCAGGAGAGACAATGGCTGCTAGTCTTCTACCCAGCGCCTTGTCAGCCTCGTCTTAATCAGGAGCTGCGGCGTAAGTGCAGGTAAAACTCCAAAAGCCCCAGGAGAGGTCTATCTGCACTGTGCAGCCTCTTGTGCACATGGAACAGGGTCACAAGGTACATAAATGGAGAGAGAGAGAGAGAGAGAGGTAACGGCAGAAGTACAAAGCCAAGAGAGAGAGAGAAAGAGAGAAGTAACGGCAGAAGCACAAAGCCCAAAGATGCCTCACCCTTAACTTCTCCGCTGCTTAAAGTCAGACTTGACTTTGCTTTGGAGAATTATCCCATGAGACACCACCAGCTGTTTGGGTCCTCCATCTGGTCCATCTCCTGCTCTGCTTTCCTTCCTCCTGACCAATACAGACATCTACCTCATGACCACCAGCTTCGTTCACTGGACTGAGCTCCAGCATACGGCTTCCCTTGCATAGGCAACGGTTCACTTTCTCCACAAATAAACAGCCCCACAATGGAAATGATTTCAGTGGATTTGCACAAAACTCAGATTGTTCAATGGCGCTGGACTCCTAGTAAGGAAATCTGCGGGTTTTGTACAGGTAAACAGTATATAATGAAGATTAGTTTACAGGTGGAAATGAGTGTGCCGGGTGGGGGGGAGCTCTGAACTAGAGGCTCCCTGTCATTCTATCTCTTCGTTAGAATATGATGATATGGGGGGTGGAGCATGGAGCTCCATGACAAAGCAGAGATTATGCAGTAGCATAGGGTTCCAGTGTAGCCAGTGAGTCCAAGCAGTCCAGGCTTACGGTCAATTATAAATGTTGATTCTGTTCTGACTTTGTAACTTCCACATATGGGATATTGTTGAGAGTCACAGTGGAGATGTGGGTGAATGCGTTTGATAAACTGTGGTGTAACTTATGAGTTTTAGGGATAATTAATGGTGCCTCAATTAGATAGTGATAAAGACCATGATAAAAGCACAAAAAAGTTAGGGTTTTGGCATTTCAAAAGTCCACACTATTCCCAGGGTTCTCTCTCTCTCTCTCTTTCTTCCTCCCTTTTTCCTTCCCTCCCTCCCTTGTGCTGTGGATCAAATGTAAGCTCTAAGCTACTAAGCTATTGCCATGTTCCCCACCATGATGGTCATAGACTCTAACCCTCTAGAACAGTGGTTCTCAACATGTGGGGTTGGGACCCAAAATATTTCCATGACGATGATTCATAACAGTAGCAAATTACAGTTATGAAGTAACAATGAAAATAATTTTATGGTTGTGTCACCACAACATGAAGAACTGTATTAAATGGTCGCAGCACTGGGAAGGTTGAGAGCCAGTGCTCTAGAACCATGAGCCCCCAGATTAAGTGTCTTCTGCGTAAGATGCCTTGGGCATGGTGTTTTGTCACAGCAATAGAAAAGTAGCTGACCAATGGCCAAAGCGAATTCAGTACTGAGAGAAAGTAAGGATACTTACTGATCAATTGTGGGTTTGATATCAACTAGAATTATTGCCCCCAAAGAGAAACTTGCTCTCAGTTTTCTTCCAATTTCCCCTATGGATCAAAAACATTATTCCCTTTGAGATTTTTCCATGGGTGTTATATGCTCAGAATGGCTATAAGGTAACAGATATATCTCTTTATAAAATTGTATGCAGCAAGGGAAGTCTTCTGAAGTTTGACATTCATGGTAACCATGGCCTTAGGATGTGCCACAGCTGGGATAAACCCCACAGAAGGGATTTCCTTCCTCTGGCCTAACTAGAGAATCACACCTGTGACCTTGTTTTTATCCTTAGATGGATCTGGTTTAGCTACAGTCTTGGTAACCTGGCTTTCAGGAAGGGCCATCCCAGAGCTGTTTCCTGCCCTGTTTGAGGAAATTCCCAGATTAAAACCTCTATTAAAAAAAAAAAAAAAAAGACTGCTCAAGAGCGCTGCTTTCCTGTAGGAACCACAAAGCCGGTCCCCCAGGGCATCTCCTCTAGCACCACCTTTGCGTGCTGCATTCCCAGCAGCTCTTCTGAGCACTGCCCTGAATGTATGGGTTTGGTGTGCACTGCCTACAAGGAGCTCACAGCATGCCAGAGGAACAGGAGTCTTTTGGCTGTATAACAAATGTCTATAACAGCACAATGTAGATCCAAGAAGATCACTGGGAAATATCTATTAAAAACTCTTTCACCTTCTTACTGTTCAGATTGTCCTGCATTCCTTTAAATCACATTTCTCTACCTGACCCTCGCCCCACCCCCTCAGTCCCAAGGTGGTTCCCTGAAGAACTGTGTTTAAATCTTGCTTCTACATGTTACCAGCTCTGTAGCAATGGGCAATCTCCCTAACTCCAAGGCTCGAGTTCTTCACTCACAAAATGTCATTGCTGAAGATTGAATGTGAAAACTCCTGACCCTTGGTGGGAACTCAATAAAGCTTAAAGTGACAACGAAAGAGTAATCCTACAGAATCCTATCATCAGAGTTTAACAACCATCTTCATGCGCAGAAACAACAGGAGCACAGCTCACCCACAGGAGGCAGATGGCGCAGCATCAGCCCTTTGCAAACAGACTGATCGATGGAACCAGTGATCAGGAAAATTGAATTCCGCTGAATACACATTGCTGTCTGCCCGACATCATCTTATTTCAATGAAGCAAAATTGTAAATAGTGGGAGGCACTTCTGATAAGTTATGTGTTTGGGAATAAGTGCTTTGAAATGACATTTTGAGCTCAAATTAATCAAATTTTGAATAACAGAGTCTGGAGAAACAATTCAATACCGTCTAAGTGCTGATTGAAAGAGAGTTTAGCCTGAGCCACAAAACAATTCCCAACCATAATGCCTTGGTGCTTTCTTGCCCTAAAGAGAACATAGTCTATATTATATCTGCTCTTATATGGGCCAATGAAGAGTGTCACATGCACCAAGAACTGTGCAAGGCAGCAGGAAAACTCAGTTTGGGAGGCGGTCCCCGGCTCAGACAATTCGTGGTGATAGGCACAGAGGATACCGAAATGGAAGCTGGACATAGGGTGAGGCCACTTTTCTTAGATGTCCAATAACTGCATTCCATGACCCATAATGTCCCCAGGTCGCCCTAAGACTGTTCCTGTCTCTAGTCCTGCTTTCTCTTTCTTGCTCCCAGACCAGAACTTATGTGTTTTTCATTCGTTCATTGTCCTGGACACAGACTTTATCCGTGCCCCCGAAATCACTTGTTCTGGATTGCCTAAGGCTTTTTGTATATTTTACTCAGAATCTTAGTGCAGACATATTATATATTGAATGATCTTTCTCATCTCTGGAGTCATAAGCCAGGTCTCTTCAATTTTGAGCAAAGAGGCTGTGATCTGTCTTTTATTATCCCTCTAAAAATAAACTTGTATCTAAAGTGTTCACATTGTTTCTGCATAATACAGTTCCCTTCCCATGGAAATACAGTAGCTTCTGTGACACTCTCCACAGCTCCATCCACTAGAATTTGTGATGCATTAGGGCTACCTAGGGAGTGAGGAATCAATGGTCTCTCCATGCTGGTCTGGGATAGTCAGGGCTGTCTTTAAAAAGGAAAGATATCTGCTTGGGTTCTGGCATCTGAGCAGGATGGGGACAGGTTCAAGCAGGAATAAACTGCCGAAGCGTTTGATGGAGCCAGAAGGAAATGTTCAGAGCTTGAGCTGGGGGAGAGGTGCCGGCATGGAGCAACAACAAGACTGGGGAGCCGCTTGAGGGGAAACCATAGAAATAAGATAGCATGAAATGTAAGGTGTGGTGAAGACTCCAAGTGTGCTGAAAAGCTGCTGTGTCCATCTAGAGATCCTGACTATGCTGGTCCAGGGTTCGGCTTAAGCATCAGGTTGGCTGACTATTCTCGGGGTGAATTTTATGTGCTGCCAAAGTTGAAAGCTAGTCTTCTAGGTATTGTCAAATCTAGTAACTGCCAGTCACTGTAGACATTTATGTTCAACCCTGTTTGCCTCCATTGTGCTGGGCGCCCGGGGTTAATAAGGAGGGAACCGAAGTCCTAGGAATGTAGGGATGCACACCAAACTTTTTCAGTAGGCTCAGTGAACGATCACCTGGAACTGCTTACAAAGACATACATTTCAAAACCACGCCTCGGAGCCTCAGGTAGAGGGGGTCTGAGAATCCCAACCCCATAGATTGTTCTGTGCCTCTGAGTGTAGTCATCATTCCCATCATAGGCTTGTATATTTTGTGCCATTAGGGACAACAAATGATGTCATTGGTTGTCATCAGTGAGATGAATGACATGCCAAACCGAACTTGTGCTGTGTCTGATGCTGTGTACATAGATTTCATTTTACCCTTAGACAAACACTTTGAAATGGGTATTGTTTGTGGTTTACAGATGCACACACACAAAAAAAAAGTCCAAGAAGTTAAGTAAGTCATCTAGAGTCATGGGGCTGGTGAATAGTAGAGCCAGGCTTCAGAACTGTGGTGCTATACCCTGGGCGTCATAGTAAAATAAGCAAGGATAAAAGCCAGCCTCCAAGCTATTGCCTGACTCCAAGGCCACAGATTTGTATGCATGACCACAAACTTGAGTTTTGTGGCTAGTGAGCATGAAGTTCTTGCAAGAGGGCATGTCCTGTTCTCCTTCTGCCTTTGCTCTGGCTGTGCCAGCCCCTGGTGTTCGTGCCAGTGTATAGGACACATTTACAACAACTCTCTACTGTAGCTTGGACCAGGCCAAAGTTTACTGAAGACTTGCCAAAGATGGAAGGAAGCTGCTTCCAAGTAATTTGGGTTGCCTTAAACTCATCTCTGCCCAGAGCTCAGCACAGCCAGAAGTCTGTGTCCAATTCAAAGTAACACATTTTTCATGAATATCTATAGAACCACAAGGCATGTCAGCAAACACTCTGATGCCCCCGCTTATTAGCTTAAGAACCCAGCCACAGACAAACTGGCTGTGGTGACTTCTGACCTGGTGCATTGAACCCATGGCTGCTTCTTGCAATCAAAATTCACTTGGCTGCATTTCTAGTCTTGTGTCTCTCAGTCTTCATGGAAAACCTACCTTGCCTGTACCACTTGCTGTTTAGGCTCTCGCTTGGCCCTTTCCATTTTCTTCTCTTCCACCCTCTCTTTGAGAACAAAGATCCCATCTTTCATGCTGAGCCATTTTCCACACTCAGTCTACTGCTTGACCCTGTTTCTACAGGTACCTAAATGGTTCCTTTTTACTCTGGCTGCTGTGATGAAATGGAAAGAACACTTAGTATGGCCATTCTGGGTTGTCAACATGACTATATCTGAAATTAACACTCAAATGATTAGATACAACTGTGAGTGATTTTTTTTCTTAATTAAATCATTGGAAGTAGGAAGACCCACCCTTAAACCAAATCTTTGAGACAGGAGGATCCACCTTTAATATGGGTCATACCTTCTGCTGGCAGCCTTTAAAAAGGACATGGGAGAAGGAAGCTTCATCTCTCTATCTACTTGATCTTGCTCTCTCTGGCAAGTCCATTCTTTCACTAGCATTAGAGACTACTTCTTTGGGACTCTTGTATATACTGAAGACTAGCTAAGAGAGCCGGCTTCATGGACTGAACAACTGCTGGATTCTTGGGTCTTCCATCGGTATATATCCATTGTACTAGCTGGATCATAGTCTATATGCCATTCTAATAAATCCCATAGATAGGTAGGTAGGTAGATAGATAGATAGATAGATAGATAGATAGATAGATAGATTCTTCTATCAGTTCTGTTTTTCTAGAGAACCCCGACTAATACAACCCCAATCATAGAACTAGAAAATATATATTGTGCCTGGATTCTATAGGGTTGCCTTGGATAAGCTACTTTGTCCATTTCACCCAAATTTTTTTTTCTAGAAATCATGGAATATGAAGGCTGGCTTGTTGGAGTTTCTGTCTTGCCCAGTTACCACAGCCGGCAAGTCCCAAAGAAAATCACACTCTGATTGGCCCATTAGCTCAGGCTTCATATTAGCTCTTATAATGTGTATTAGCCCATTATCCTTATCTATGTCAGCCACATGGCTCAGTACCTTTTTCAGCCGGGCAAGTCACATCCTGCTTCTTCCATAGTCTGGGCAGGACTAGGGAGGAATGGGCTTCCTCCTTCCCAGCCTTCTCCTGTTCTCATTGACCCACCTTTACTTTCTGTCTGGTTGACCCACCTATACGTCCTGCCTGGCCAATCAGCGTTTATTTAAAACATGGTTGACAGAATACAGACAATCCTCCTACACCATTCCCTCCCCCTTTTTTTTTAAACAAAGGAAAATATCCATAGTCCATTTTTTGGGAATGTGGGCATAGTATTCCAGGCTACTTCCGGCTTGTTGGGGATGCTGATAATCTTTTGGGAACCTAAAGAAAACTTAGAGTTATGATCAAGTCCTGACTAGAGTATCCTGTGAGGCTTGATCATCTCAGGCAGCATCTTGAATCTGTTCTGGATGTAGAACTCAGACATCCGGGCCATCTGTTCCTACAGGAGATTTCTCAGATGGTCTTCCTTGATCAAACCTGAGTTTTCTTAGCTCAGAATTAATCCACAGCCTCTCATTTCCTGTGAAAACAAAAGCAAAATCTCTTCTCCAAAGTAACACACTTTTTGACTTCAATTTTAAAGTCAAGGTATTTTCAAAATACCTATCTTGGGTTAGTTAAGCAGCATTTATAAGCAAATATCTTTTAGCAGCTGTTGCTCCTTCCTCAGCATTCAAACAGCTCAAAGAGAGCATAATAACATACAGTATCAAGATTCTCTGTGTATTTTTCATCTTTACATGGCTTTATTTTAACCTCTATTTCTTTTATTTTTACTTTTACTTTTTGAGACAGGTTCTCTGTATATCTTTGGCTGTCCTGGAACTCCCTCTGTAGCCCAGGCTGTCCCTGAACTCACAGAGATCCACCTGCCTCTGCTTCCCAAGTGCTGGGATTAAAGGTGTGTACTACCACACCCAACTGTTCTCTTTCTTTCTTTTTTATTTTAACGACTTTAACCTTTAGCCCGCATATATTTTTAATACACTGTAAACCATTTAGAGTTTTTCTTAGACTTTGAATCTTCTTTTACTGTATATCTTTCTTTTTCTGACCACATGAGTCTTTAATTTGCTAAGCAATATGGCTAGAATTAAAGCTGTGGCTTTGACGGCTGGATCTCGCCCATTCCTTAGCTTTCTGCAAATCCAGTCTCATGGTGGAGGTACCGGCTGGAGCTATTGTGGAGTTATTGCCACAACTCTATGGCATTTCAAGATACTTGCCAGCAAGCAAGATGCAACAGTGTGTCCACAAACAACACTCAAATGCTCTCTTTGTAGCTGAACCTCCTCCCTCAAAGAGTCAGAGTTTGCACTGGCAGGCTAGCCCAGAAAGCCGGCATTTTAAAACAGTACAACTTTTTACTGCTACGGCTGAAAACCAAAAAGCATGCAGTCAGCTTTTCATCAACACCATTTAAGTGTTTTATGGTAGGACCTCTTAAAAAGAGCTGCAGGGTTTTGCAGCTAAAGCTGAGTCAGGAAGCCTCTCTTAGATGAGAATGCTTGCTTGCCTCTAGCAAGCACAGCAGACCCGAGAAATTGCTGTTACCAAGAAAACATGCTTTATTCTTTCCCAAGCTTTCTCAGGCTTTCTGTGGATGCAGTTATCCATGTGGGTGCCATTCTGTAGCATGGAGGCCTGCATCAGAGTACAATTCACTATATTATCCAGGTGCAATTCTTTGCCCACTTTGTATTTTGTGTCACCTAAAATAGGGATGATACTACTCCTCCACTCGGCCTCTGTCTCTTCAGCACTGTTTCATATCCAAGATCCCCTTGGAAGACAGAATGGGTTGGCTCTTGTAACAGACTCCCAGACCTCAGTAGGCCCACAGACCTTTGTTGCACAGGGGTTGCCTGCTGGTTCCCAGCTGCTCAGACCCGAAATAATCAGACAGAAACTATATTATTTTAAATACTGCTTTTCCCATTAGCTCTAGCTTCTTATCAGCTAACTCTCACATATTAATTTAACCCATCTCCATTAATCTGTGTAATGTCACATGCTGTGGCTTACCGGATAAAGTTCCATCAGGCTCCGGAGGGGCTGCATTTTTTTCTCTCTCACTCCGCCCTTCTTTCCCCCAGCATACAGTTTAGTTTTCCCCACCTAGCTAAGTTCTCCCCTGTTATAGGTCCAAAGCAGTTTCTTTATTCATTGATGGTAATCACAGCACACAGCATCAGACCTTACCACGACTGACACCATGATGGAAGTAACATTCAGGCCTTGGAACCCAGCATGGAGCAGAAACACCTGACAGAACAAGAACAAAGACCTAATCCATCAAAGTCCACAGTTCTGAGAACGATCCTAAATGTGATAACTTTGCTTTTTGGCTTCTGTAGTTCTGCTTCTGGCTGACTGTCCTTGCTAACTGAGATGTGTCAACTCAGGTTGTGATTTTTATGCTTAAAAAGCTTACCCCAAGGAAGGCCTAGGGCTACATTAGAATCCTGAACACCCAGTGCAGTCACTGGCTGGCTAATAAGGACTTTCTATTGGCTTGAAACCGTATCCACATAGTCTTCTCTGGTGGGCACGTCTCATTTCTGAAAGCCCCCATGAGAACACCAGAGGCAAGACCTCTAGACACTGGGGGTCTCAGAGCCCCTCTTAGTGGGGAAGAGTGTGGTGGTCTAGGGGCTCCTAAGGGGTGCACAAGGAAAAAGATCCTCTACACCAGAAAAGAAAGAGATAAAGGGGACACTCTGTCCTACACGAGTGATTAAAAAAGGAAAGGGATCCTTGCCCAGGCACTGGGACCCTGAAAGAGACCAATGCCTATCTGTCCAAAAGACTTCATTTTATTTCTGCCAATCGGCCTGCTTGTTTGTAGGCAGTTGCTGCTACAGAAGAAACTGATGAACTGACTTTGGTCAAGGGACTCTTCCTAACCACTGCATATTCTGTAGAGGCCTCCTGAGGGGGACCCCAGATAAGTGGATGTACAATGTCCAAATAATACATCATCAGGAACTTCTGGACCAGCCCCACATCTGTGGCTGTAAAACTTCAGCCAGCCTGCTCCCAGATGATAGCCCAGCAGAGTCTCACCAAGACAGCAGCCACATTAGGGTTATCAGTCTCCACCAGCCAGATGGGAGGCACAGCAAGGCATGCTTCCATAATGTGACAATGGATATAGATGGCATCTCGTGGCCCTATCCCTAATGAACAAAGATATTACTGTCTGGCCACCACCCCAACCTAGCTCCTCTGGCTCCAGCCAGAAGGCGTTTGCAGCTCAACTCATCTAGGCAGACACTGGCAATGCAGAAGAGCTCTCATAACTGCATGAAAGATGGAGTCAAGCAGGGTCCCCAGTCACAGATCCTGTTGATGCTGCTGCTCCTGTGCTGCGGTTGCTGCATCCTCTGCTCTGCTCCAGGGATGGCGGGCCTGGGTGCCTCCATCCTCCATCCACACTTCCTGAGACCCCCTTCACCTGAAGTGACTGACATAGGTCCTATCTACCACACTTGATCTACCAGATGCCGCACAATGAGAAGCAAAAGACGTAGTGTACGCCGATTGAAGCAGTTTTGTTCAAGATGAAATCGGATATGCCAGGCCTGTAGTTGTCACCTTGGAAAGGTCAGTGTGGTTCCAGTCTCTCAGCTGAGGGACTTCAGCACAAAGGGTTGAGCCTCTGGTGTTAACCCAGGCACTTCGCTGAGGGAAGGACAAATCCATCACTGTGTACACAGACAGTCAGGAAACATTTTCCACAGTCTAGGTACTTGAGGCCCTCTATAGTGAGAGGGGCCTCCTTACCTCAGCTGGAAAGGAAATCATGAACAAAACAAAAATAAAATTTCTGACCTTACTAGAGGCCATATGCCTTTCCAGGAGATGTAGCCATTGTCACTGCAAAAGGTACCAAAAGGGGAATCCCTAGAGGCCCAAGTGAACAGGGCAGCAGACTTGGTCACACAGAGGTGACCCTAGAACAATGGGGCCTTCCAGGGTCTTGATTACCCTGTATCAATGAGAACTTCTCCAGAGCCCAACCTATACACAAAGAAACCATGTGAACAAAAACAAAATATGCCAAACAGGAGACAAACAGATGGTGGCCCCTGCTGGGACTGGACACTCATACTCTCTGCAGCTATCGGAAGACTGGTGGTCACCAAAGTCCACCAGGCCACCCATCTGGGGGCAACTAAAACTGCTGAGTGACTCGGCCGAGGTATTACACCCCTCAATTAGACAATCTTGTCAAAGACATGTGTCCAGATGGGCCAGTGGTTCAAAGGCGAGCCCCCAAAGGGGAAGAAAAACCCCAGAAGGAACTTACACTTGAGGAAGCATTCCCACAAAGCATTGGAAAGTGGAGTTTACAGCAATAAAGCCTATGGTCATTGGGTGTAAGAATTTGTTCGTTTTCACAGTTGCCTTCTCTGGATGGGTAGAAATCTATTGCACCCAAATGGAATCAACCCCAGCAGTCCCCAAGAAATATCCTGCAAGACTTAATTCCTGGATTTAGGTTGCCTCTCTCCTAGAGTCTAAAAAGGACCTGATCTTCATGGCCCAAGTTTCCCTAAATCTGGCAATGGTTCTATATGTTGATTGGAAACATGACCCGAGGTTTCCTAAATTTGACAATGGTCCTAAATGTTGCTTGGAAACTACACTGTCCCTTTAGACCACAAAGCTCAGGACAGATTGAAAAGGATAAATGGAAAGAAAACTTAAAATACGTCCTTGAGAGTGACAAAAATTGAGCCAACCTCCCACCTTTTGCCCCCCTAAAGGCCAGGTGCACCCCATATCGAGAAGTTCATAAGATAGAAATTGCTAACCATTCTTTCCTCATGTCCTGACAGACCCTGCCAAAAACCCAGAGGGCTATTTATCAGATGGTCTGCGAGGCTGTGCCCTTGACTGTGTCTGAGCCTGCCCACAGGTTCCACCCTGGTAGACTTGTGTGGTAAAGAGGATCCTGACCCACAGCCTGGAGTCAACATGGCAAGGCCCAAATCCCACGTTTCTCACCACCTCTACAGCAGTGAAGGTCACCAGGGTCACCCTGTGGACCCACCACACCCAACTGAAGGAGGCCATAGAACAAAAAGTCAATGGGTTATCACCAGGTCCTCTGATCCCCTAAAGAGAAGTCTGACATGGATCATGGATCCTCTTTTTTATCTCTCTGTGGGAAAGGTCCAAACCCCCATAAGCCAGGCCTTAAGTGTAGTAATTAAGAAAGACTGGAACTGGGGGTTTATAGAGATAATCCATCCCTCCCCCTCCCCCACGCACACTCCTATAGCCTTAAGTCCAGAATGACAGGCCCCAGAGACTACCTGGCTTGCTTACACTATGTAATCCCACAGGCGTTCATCTCTAACAGAAAAGAGGGCAGGGACCACATGAGTCTCAAGATTCTGGGTTTCCCTGTGTGCTGTGACCCATTCCATTCTTATTCCCCTGTTAGTGGGACAGGCACCACCAGTTCTACTGCAGCTGGAACTTCTGCCCTAGTTATGGGGGATAAAAACTCTAAGGAATTCAGTGCTCAAGTAGACACAGACCTGAGCCGTCTAGAAAATTCTGCTTCCCATCTGGAAACCCAGGTAGACTCCTTAGATGAGGCTGTTCTTCAGAATCAAAGAGGACTGGGCCTCCTCTTTAGGGAACAAAGAGCTCTCTGTATGATGTTTCTCTGTTAACCAGTCAGGGAGAATTAGAGAAGGTTTATCCATGATCAGAAGTAACCTCCAGGACAGTGAAAGATCTCAGGAATGCAACAACCGGTGTCAACCTCTCTTCTCTACTTACAGCCATGGCTGGACCATTAATCCTTTGGTTCCTAGTCCTCACTATAGGACCCTGCTTGTTCAATTCCAGAGAATAATTTCTGTTTATGTAGTAGTGTTAAGGAGATAATATAATCCCCTGCCCCCAGATGAGTTCAGTTCATGATTTGACTCATGGCCACAGAACTAGTAGGGAACAGAATAGGCTCCTCTACCTCAGCACAGCGGACACCATGATGGAAGTACCATTCAGGCCTTGGAACCTAACACACAGGCAGCAACACCCGCCAAAATGAAAACAAAGACCTAATCCATCAAAGTTCATAGTCATAGGAAAGCCCCGAAAGCTACTAACCTTGCTTTTTGGCTACCATAGTTCTGCTTCTGGCTGCCTGTTCTTGCTAACAGAGGTGTGTCAGCCCAGGATATGGTTTTGTGTTTATAAAAACTCACCCCGAGAAAAGCCCAGGACTATGCTTGAGCCCCAAACAACCAACATAGTCCTCGTTTGGCTAATAAAGATTTTCTATTGGCTTGAACATGTACCTGAGTGGTCTTCTCTGGTGGATACTGCACAACCCTTTCCCCATAGGTTTAGTCAAGCTGTATCGAATCTGTAAATTTCACTCCCTTTGTTACCTAACAACTGCCTCGGATCTTTTTGCTCTGCTCAGGAAAGACATTGTGGGTAGGAGGAGAAACTCCTCCATAGCTTGCTCCTGGCAGTTTGGAATTCTAGGTGTTTGGTTGCAGTGAGCAGTGGCAGCCACAGCAGGGAACCTCTGCACATGGCAATGCCTATGGTTAAAGCTCCTGTGTAGGCCTAGAACTTGAGAAAATCTCGGTCCCACCCAGACAGTGGCCAGAGTTGCCTAGAACATTAGAATCACCCAACTCTTGACAACTGCTAAATTTACATGGTCTAAGATCCTTTTCCCTTAACGTCATAGGGCTGTTTCTTGATGCTACTGTTCCAGCACTGTGCTTCTGGCCACTGGGGCGCCTGTCGGTGTTCTCTGTAACTCCTCTGTGGATGCCCTTACAGCTCTGCCTCTGTCCCTGCCCCTGCCTCCGACACGGACAGGGACTCTGCTCCATCACCTCTGTGGCTTTCAAAGTTCAGAGACTCCCCCATTTCTGCAGCTTGATCTGGTGCTCTGCGCTATCACTGCCAGTGTATGCTGCTGGCTTAGCCTACTCTACCAGTAATGGACATCAGTAAAATCAAATTGAGAGTGGGGGGGGCCATGAAAGGAGTTAGATGGAGGGGACTTGGGAGGAGGTAGATAGGGGGAAGGGGAGCAAGAAAATAATTTAATTCTATTTTAGTTAGGAAAGAATATAAAAAATGAGTTTTAAAAAATTTAGTCAAGGAAAGACCTCTTGAGAGGAGCTTTGCATTGAGCCTGACACTGGATCACTGGAAGCAGCCACAAAACGAATGTTTTCCAGGCAGCTGCCTAAGGCAGTCCAATAGCTGCTTATACAGCCCCGAAAGAACTGTTTGCACCAATCCCAGCAAACCTTCATGCAAGCAAAGTGTGTGCTTACACCAATCATGGCACTGATGTTATTGCCAAGTCCAACAGTCCCTGTACTTGGCCATCAGGGGAAGGGCTTCCTTCTGATCTATGTGAAAATGCTGCTAAGTCATCTAAAGGCGTGGGGGGGGGGGAAGAAGAAAAGTCAACCCCAACAAGGTGCAAACTGTTTGAAGTGACTGTGGCTGGAAGTTCCCCTCCAGGAGACAGTCCTGCTACAGCTGCAGGTGTCACTGCCCTGTGGCTTCCTCAAGACACTAGGAAGGAGCAAAGCAGCAGGTGCTGTCAGGGAAGTCAGAGGACAACCCTGTGCCCAAGGCAACCAGAGGATCAACAAAGCATCCGTTAGGAGTCTGATCACCCATCCTGGTGATTTTGCTTATTCACAGGAAAATAGATATCCAGGGTGCTGACAATAGGAAGCCATGGACATGAATATTGGTTTCAATGATGTTTCACAGTGCATTTAACAATGTTCAAACCTGCCTGGTACCCCAGGAAAAAGTGGCTCCCCTCTTCTCACACTTTGATAGTGGCAGGGGATGGAAGAGAACATTCTCTCTCCAACTGCTCCTACCTCCCTGAGGTGGTTTGAATGAGAATGGCCCCTATAGGCTCATAGATTTGGATACCTGGTCACTAGGGAGTGGCACTATTAGGAGGTATGGCCTTGTCGAAGGAAATGTGTTACTGGGGGGTGAACTTTGAGTTTCCAGATGCTCAAACCAGGCCCAGAGTCTCTCTTTCCTTTCCTGCTGCCTGTGGATCTGGATGTAGAACTCTCAACCACCTCTCCAGCATAGTGTCTACCTATGTGCTGCCATGTTTCCCACCATAACAACAATGGACTGAACCTCTGAAATTATAAGCCAGGTAAATGCCTTCTTTGAAAACTTTCCGTGATCACTGTGTCTCTTCACAGCAATTGAATGCTGACTAAGACAAACAAAGGGACTTAGCTATTTATTAGTTTCTTAGTTATTAGCCTGGACATTAGATGAGAGGATTTTCTTTTCCCTGACTTCCTGGTTTACTATACCTGTTCAAGCAAAAGACACATAAGATGGTCTGTCTCCCTTTTTTGGCCTGAAATCTTGGCAAAGTCTGGGTCTAGGTCAGACTGGCTAGCTTGGGTAATTTCTATCTTTTATCCGTGGTCAGTTAAACAACTTGAGATCCTTGTAGAGCTCATTTTCCTTTCTTTCTCTTTCCATAAATATTTCTGAATGAATGCATCCTGACTTGGAAATTTGGTCTTAGGAAGGCAGCTAATATGCCTAGTGATACTCTCCAAATTCACTTTTACCAAACAATGCTTATCAGAAATTATCATACTCTGGCCTCAAAGGCCAAGCTTCATTTGATTCCCCGGTTGCTATGAGATATTGAGTGTAGCAATTTAGGAATCCCATGCTGAACCCAGGCGTCAGGCATCCTGCTGTGCATAGGCCAAATGCTATCATCATGTAACCAAAGCTCTCAAGTCCCAAAGTTGATGCAGATTCTAAACTCTATTTCTTTCTTAATCTTTCCTATTTCCTGCTACCTAGGCAGGGCAACTCAAAGCCAGAATTTGTATATATTTGATGAGTTATATGGTGTTCAAATCCTCTAGAAATTTTGGTGAATAGACCATACACACATGCACACACGCATGTACACACACACACACACACACACACACACACACACACACACACACACAGCATCAAAGGCCAAAACAGAGAAATAAAATGCTAAAGGAATCTGGTCTCTGTGCTGTCATTTCTTAACTAACTGGCTGGTTCTGGATGATTAAAATCACGAGGAGTCCAAAAATGGAAGAATTCGTCATGTTTGACGTAGGCACATTTTAACCAATTTAAGAAATTGCTTCCGCATCAGCAACACGGCCAATTTACATGTACTTAGGTAATGAGGAAGAAAAGATGCAGACACTGGGAGTAAGCAGGAGCATCATCAAGAGAGGGAGGAGGAGGGGCCATGCCCAAACAAGGAGAAGGAAAGGAGTGTGGGGGACAAGACAATGAAAGGAGCTGACAGCACTAATGCATGGTGTCTTCCTCATCCAGAACAGCCAAGGAATGATAGGTGCCTAGAGTTTGGAGGATGAGACCACTGGGGTGTCAGGGCTGGACTGTAGGTCTCTGAGTGACAGGTGTAATTCTCCGAGTGTAACTCGTACCCTGCTGATTTACCGTTTTCCTGCATGGCGATCAGTTTTCCATAGATAGGAAGCAGCTAATGAACAATAAGGACTTGTAGAGCAAAGACACAATACCACATGCTGACATCTCTGATATCATTTGTGTCGATGGGCTAATGGGTTTTATACTTCAAGGGGAAGAATTTAAAAAAAAAAGTGTGTACCACTCCAAAGAACCTTACAGACACTGACTTACAGATACTATGTAACTCATCAAATATATACAAATTCTGGCTTTGAGTTGCCCTGCCCAGGTAGCAGGAAATAGGAAAGATTAAGAAAGAAATAGAGTTTAGAATCTGCATCAACTTTGGGACTTGAGAGCTTTGGTTACATGATGATAGCATTTGGCCTATGCACAGCAGGATGCCTGACGCCTGGTTTCAGCATGGGACTCCTAAATTGCTACACTCAATGTAGTGTGAGCCAAAGTTACATTTTAAGTTTTAATTGCTATGCCATAGAGATCCATGAAACAAAAATGCCGCTGCTCGCTCAAGGACAGGTAGTTCCTAAAATGCCGAAGGCTGTTGTTTACGGGAGATAACAAGCCGCAGGTTTTTACTCCCCTAAACAAGTTTGTTTGACCCATCTGCACCGGATGTGCTTAATCATGTGGGTGGGAGATTCACAGGCAGGAAATATACCAGGATATACACTTGCTCTGATCAGATGTACATCAGGATATATGCTTGCCCCTGATTGGACCTGATAGGAAATGCAATGAATTATGGGTTTTCCTTCTTAAACTCTTATAAAACTTGATTCAGGGCCTTTTTTTTCCCCCTTGGAAACCAGAGATAGAGATGGATCTGGTCAGAGCCCATCCACCTAGCCAGTATTTAATCAAAGCTTGCTTCAAATTTTGGTTTAAACTGTGGTGGTGGTCTTACTCTTGATTGGTGGGATTAGCACAGCGTATCACAACTTCCCTACCTCCAAAATCTCTCAGTCATCCATTACTTACATTCAGATTTTTACTATATTTGCAATTTATTGCAGACGCCTTTTACCTTGTAGAATCCATCCCCGCCCCGTGTGTGTGTGTCTGTGTGTTTATCATGTCTTCCATTCTAGAGTATTACAAACAGACCTGGGAGGTTAGAGGAGTGATGTGGGATTCTCCTCTGTATGCTGTGCATATGTGTTATTACCATTGGCTAATGAATAAAACTGTTTCAGCCAATGGCTTGGCAGATTAAAGCCAGGTGGGAAATCTGAACAGAGATATAGAAAGAAAGTATGTGGAGTCAGGGAGACACATGTAGCTGCCAAAGGAGAAAGACGCCAGATCCTTACCAGTAAACCACAGCCTCGTGCCAATACACAGATTAATAGAAATGGGTTAATTCAAGATGTAAGAGCTAACTAGAAAAATGCTTAATCCATTGGCCAAACAATATTATAATTAATATAGTTTCAATGTGATTATTTGGGTCTGAGCAACCAGGAAACTAAAGAGCAGTTTCTGCCTACAAAATGCCACCCAATGTGGGACAACTACTTCCACATAAAAATTAAGAGAGCTTGGGAAGGAATTCTAGACACAAAAGAACAGTTTCTTGATAGCCACATTTTTTTCAGTTAGACTCTATTTGCTGGCGGCAAGCAGAGGCATGGCTCCTTTAAGGGAAGTATTCCTGGCTCAGTGTTAGCAGCAAAAAATTGTATGGCTTTTTTAAGATCCGTTCTTCCTGGTTCATGCTGGTTCATGCTGGCAGAACAAACTCTGGATCCTTCAGGAGGTCCTGCACTTAAATGGTGTCTGAGCAGCAGCGTGATATCAATTGCTTAATGGCAAGGTAGACCTGCTGCATCCCTGGAGCTGGGGCGGCATGCATGGCTCACAGAAGCAGTGAACACGCCTCCACCATGCTGGACTGGGTGGAAAAAATAAGCAGGGCTACAGGGTTGGTCCTAGCCGTGTCCACTTAGCATTTTGGGGGAAAAAAGTGCTCCTGATCAGAAAATGATTACAGATAAAAAGATGGATTCAGATTTTTTTTTTTAAAAAGTCCTCTGAATGGGTCACAGTGTTGGATAAATTTACGTAGGTTTGGGGGAGAGAAGGAAAAGAGCATAGACAGTTATAAAAAGAAATAGGTTTAAATAATAAAATGAAGTCTTTAAAGAGGCAGTAAAAGTAATATAAAAAGAGTACAGACAGTCATAGATGAAAGGAGTAAAGAAAAATAGGCCACATAAAGATGGAAAATAAGCAGAGAGTCTGTATTATGCATATTACATAAAACAAATATTTTTTTAAAAAATCCTAATTAGCTAGGGTGCTTAGGAGAGGTAGAACTGAAAGGCCAATAATCCAGGGCACCAGGGATTGGAAGGAGAGTTAATGGACTATGGTCAACTTTGTCTCTGGTAAGGATGGAGTCCAGTGAGATGGAAACCTCTTTTAATGTCCCGTAGCTCTGTTAAAATGTACAGGTAACACCTAGAAAAAGAGAGAGGATAAATTCCAAAAAGTTAGAGAAGAAAAGGGGATAAGGGTCAGCAAATCCAGTAGAAGATGAATATTCCAGATCCATACAAATGTTCTGAACTAGGGATAGAGAGCACATACCATCAGATGTGGCTGCATCTGATGGAGAGAGAAAGAGAGCATGACCTAATCTAATATCTATCTTAACACGGTGGAAGCTGTAAGGAAGCCTAGTGGTCTGACATGGGATTTACTTTATTTCAAAATTATTTTGTAGACGGGAGGTTTAGCTCAGGTCTAGAGAGTTTTCTAAACCATGCAAGGTGTGGTGAGGTTCAGCCACCACAAAAGCAGACACATAAAATTTAAAAGACACCATTCTGCAGCAGGTCAGGAATTGGACAGATCAGGCCTGGCTCTGCCCTGCTGGCCTTCACTAGCCTATGTGACGTTGACTGGGCTGCAGAAAGTGTGTAATTAGAGTAAACAATCCCCTGGTCACAATGCACACTGTCATGGCTCCCTCTGTTTTGATTTGCTAAAGGAACCCCAGAACTGAAAGCAGAGGGGCCATCTAATCAAATCCTCTTACTTCATGCAGGCAACACTGAAGCCAGGAAAGGCCAGACATTCCCAGAACCCTGCTGGAGTTCAAGTGAACATTGGGCTTCTAAGCCCCAGCTGAGGCTGTTTTCCGTGAACTCTGAGATTCTCACAGCCTCTCAGCGGTGGTCTGAGGACAAAGAAGAGCATGTCCACAGTGGGGAAGGTGCTGGAATAGATGAGGCAACCTATTAGCACCAAACATCTCTAAATGAGACCCAATATCATCCTCTATTAAGTCCTGCTGAGAAGTTGAATACAGGGGGTGTTTTAAATGTCAGCACCATGCAATTATGAATAGGGCTGATTAATAAATAAGCAAACAAATACAAGGAAATCAGGCCTCAAATTCACAGCAACACTCTGTTAACACGAACTTCAAGTATTAACACTAATAAGTACACTAATCAGAGGTTTGAAAACTCCAAATTAATTCCACTGCTGCTCAATAGACTGTCACTGCGTCATCTCGGCCTGTGACTTTCCTATCGGCTCAGATCTCCGAGCAGTAATTAAATCCATTAACATGTAAAACTGGCTTTTGTTCTCAAGGGGAAGGATGAAGAGAGGACCTGAATAGCATTCTTGGCAACAGAACTCCATTTCTCAGAACTTCATTATGTCTGCATTCTTGGCCTTTTCGGCTCTGCAATAGCGGCTCTCCTGCTGTGGGCTGTGCTTCAGGGTGTGCGGTAAAAATGACTTCAGGAGGGAATGTGAATCACTCAAATAGAGCTGGAGACGGTCTGATGCTATCCCTGCCACATATCAAGGATAGCTGTGGGGCCTACTGTTTTCCTTGTCGACGCTGTTTCACCATGTGGGTAATGAGAATGAAGTCTGCTCTCCTGGCCTCCTCACAGGACCCAGGAGATCATCAATGTAAAAAGCCCAGCTCTTACCTCGAAGGGAACAAGAGAGTGTCTATTCTACAGCTAAATTTGAGTGACCATGGCCCAGGAACATGGAGCTATGTTACCTCAGGATCCATGGTCCAACGTCGACGCAGTTTCATGAAGTTTTATATTAACAGAAGAAACAAAGTCATAATTCGAGGCAATTTTGAAGTGCATTGGTGTAAACAGGAAGTGAGCAGTTACAGAAGGCTGATGAATCTCAACTACAAGGCTTCACACGCTATCTGATCGCACCCTGAACACTTTCACTGGTGGAGAAGAGGGTTTTGTGAGGTTTATCAGGACGGTAGGTCTGATACAAAAGTGGGCAAAGGATGGCTCTTAGGAGACTAAAAATAGCCCCAAAGAAGTGCTCATTAGAGGCATGTTCAGGATGGTATACTTCCAGCTGGGCATAGTAGCTCTCACTATCCAATCATCAAACCCTCCAGGGCACACATCAGGTAACTAATACCTTGGATTCTGTTCTGCCCGGCAGGCTTTGGCTGATTCCGTTGCTGAATGATCTATCCAAACCCTCATCTGTCCAGACCAGTGCTGTGCCTTGCATTTTGAGCCTGATCTGTGTTTGGGATCATCAGGGCTCTGCCTCTCCATTCACACTAACCGCCTCAACATCTTTTCTAAGCACCTGTAGTGTCTTCCTTTGCATTTGCTTCCCTTCTCTGGTCTGGCCTTCAACCAGGGCTTTCTGAACTGGGGGCTTCTTTAACCCTTTCATTGCCATTCTATCGACATCTCATATATACATATTGTTATGTGAAGTCCAGTGTGACCTAAGAGTATAATCTCCATAATTAAAACTGTAACGAAAGTGCTTGTGACTGCCAACAGCCACGTCAACCAAGCCGAATCAGTAGCATTTGGTGAATCAAAGCCAATAAAACTGATGTAGCTTATAGGTATATTATTTTTTTCGATGAATTCTCACATCACAGAGAACCAAATGTAACAGTCAACATTTCTGAATGTAGCTTACTGTTGGTGGGGACATACCCCAAAGGACGGCACCTTAGAATATTGACTGCTTTAAAATGGAAGCTGTAATTTCAGAAGCAAGGTCTTTCTGTTTGTCTGTCTTCCTCGTCAGTGTCTGTCTCCCCTGCAGTGATGCGCAGACACTGAAATGAGGGGGTTAGAGAAATGGTGCAGTGGTAAAGAGCGCCAGCTGCTCTTGCAGAGGACCTGAGTTTGATTCCCAGCAGACACATGGTGCCTCACAACCACCTGTAACTCCACTTCCAGGGCATCCAATGCTTTCTTCTGGCCTCTTTGGGCAACAGGCATGCAACAGGCACACACAGATGTACATGCAGGCAAAATGCCATACACATAAAATAAAACAAAGTTAAAAAATTTTTTTTTGTTTATTTGACACAGGGTCTCTCAGTGTAGCCATATTTGTCCAGGAATTTGCTCTGTAGACCAGGCTGGCCTCAAACTAAGAGACCTGCCTGTCTCTGCTGGGATTAAAAGCATGTACCACCACTGGGGGAAAAAGTATTAGGTTGTTGCATGAGTCGTTGAAGCTTTGACCAACCTCTCAGCCTATGCAAACAGCTTCTCTCTGGTGCTCTGAGACAGCCATGGCATTTCAGCTCAGAAGAAGAAGGAAGGGCGCAGTGAAACCACCAAACCAGATTGCTCCTTGGGTAGAAAGAAAGTTTTGTTGGAGATCAGACTGGCAAGGCTATCTTTCAGGGAGCAGAAAGAAGGAAGATGGCAGATAAGCAAGTAGATTTTCTCTGACAATCAGCAGGGTGGGGGTCTGAGCTGACACAGGCTGTTCTGGTTAACCAGATGCCCTTGCCAGAGAGAGCTGACTCATTGGGGGTAGATTAAAAGAGGTTTCTTTCTGGTCAACAGAAACCTGCCTTAGAAGATTCCTGAGGAATGAGGATTTCAGGCCTCTGATATCCAATAACAATCCTTTGGTTGACCTGGTCAGAGTCCTTCTGTTTAGGACATTGTCACCAGTCCTGCCATTTTAGGGGGATGGGGGTCCACTTTAGACCTAACTGGAAACTCAGAGGAATCTTAAATCATTCATTGAGGGAAATATGGGTGGAAAGATAAGGACTATGAACTATTTGCACTAAGATCCATTATGAGAATACACTGTGAAAAAGAATCTAAGTATAAAGTGAGTGCATTGCTG
Organism: Ondatra zibethicus; assembly: GCA_004026605.1. Classification (NCBI taxonomy): domain Eukaryota; kingdom Metazoa; phylum Chordata; class Mammalia; order Rodentia; family Cricetidae; genus Ondatra; species Ondatra zibethicus. The sequence continues at coordinate 29 of PVIU01007312.1, read as the reverse complement.
AAGACTTTATTAGCTACCCAATAACTGGT